>OMLP01020683.1:62229-75934 GCA_900302685.1 Spondyliosoma cantharus
ATAGATAATTAATCATTCAAATAATGAAACTGGCATTTAAAGGGTTAACATCCTGAAGATTATTGAATATTTGATCATTTTGATCAGGGACGAAGTTGATTAAGGGATTCAAGCAAAAGGGAGTTAGAGGGAGTATCTGTTACTACATAAAAAATACTGATGCAATCAAATCAATTTTGTTGGTAGTCTTTGACATATCCAAGACTCTAATCACCCCCAAAGCCCCATCCCTCAACTACTTATTATATGGAAAATGAAAATATTAATTTTTTTTTAGAGGACATAATGAAATAATTCAAATAATAAAACTGGCATTTAAAGGGTTAAAATCCTGAAAATTATTGAATGTTTCGTAGATTTGAGTAGATCTTAAGTTGTTTAAGTGATTTATGAAAAAAAGCAGAAAAAAATTTAGAGGGTTAGAGGGTAGTAATTTTGAGGAGGCCACAAGGGTTAAGGTAAGATTTAATTATTAGCTTATTATTATTTAATTATAAGCTTTATTTATTCTGAAGGAAATCTTTTGCCAGAGAATAGTCAGAATAACAAACATTGAGAACATAAGAATACAAAATAAAACACTTTGCTTTATTATTCTTATAATAAAAAAGTGTCAAAGGAGCAAATGCTGACATCTGTGCCAAAAAATAAGAGTAAGATACATTTAGGAATATAAGTAAACTACAATCAAACAAATAGAAAAGGTATCATATACATTGCATATTGATTAATAATTAAAGGGGATATTGCACATATTGATATTAATGTGCCTGGGGCAGCATAAGGAAAAGAGATGCCACAACACTCACAGTTTTACATACATTACTAATGACCCACACCAAAGGGAGGCAGGGTGCTGTTTTACAGATGTCAGATGTCACAATGCGATGTGGTTTTTAACCAGATGATGTCGCTGTGTTACCAAATATTACAGCAGTCATTCATGTTCACAGACATGCTTTGGCTTGAATGAAAGCAGCGCCGTTTTCTATCACTTCCACTTGAATTAAACGACGAGAGAAAAGTAAAATATTCTTCTCGTTTCAAGCTCCAGTTACAATATCAAACAATACCATTGTATAATGAATGCTGTGGCAAGTCAAAGTGCCATGCCGTGTGTTACATAGTCGTTATTTACATGTCATATAAACTACTATTCCCATAAATCCACGGTGGTTTGTGAACCAATGAGATGCAATAGAAGTGGTGTTGCCTTCGGGTGCTCTTCGTAATTTGTACGTTTCTTGGTCAGAGAGGACTTACTTTAAAAGAATAATATTCAAAGGGCGATGTAGGTTTGATGTTGTTTTCTTGAATAGATCAAATAGTACAAAGCTAACAAGCACTGAAAACAAAACAATCCGCTCTTCATCTGCAGGCAAACGGCTACTGACATCAAAAGAACAGTCCATCTCCAGTCCGTATTCTTATCACTTTAATTAATTATCTCAACAGCATCATCTGAAGTTTTTTGGGGTAAAAGTTCCAGCACAATAACTGAATTTCATTATCAACACCATATCAATGCCTTTTATTACACTGCTTTGAGTAATAGATTTTAGTTTTTTTGACAAAAACCCTCAAAAGTTAAATGTTTTGCAAACACACAGTAGCTATAGAACATTTTCACAGCACACATTTGTCTTGTCAAAGCAGGAAAAGCACAGGTGTGACCAATAAAGGTAACAATGACTTTATACAATCAAGTGACCCTATAAGCCATGTCAGTGAGTGAGCATGCACACACCCAGAGCCCTGGTACAGCTCACCTAAATGGAATGCAGCCGTCATTAATGAAATTCCGCCTGTGCCTTGACAAGCCAAAATGTTTGCCGTGAAAAGGGTCTATATAATCAAGTCAGTTTTATTAATACAGCCCAGAATCAAAATTACACTTGCCTCAAGTAGTTTTTAAGGACAACTGTCAAAATTTGGATTTAAATGTATAAAATCTGATTAAGATCTGATCAGACATTCGATTTCAGCAATATTGATACAAAATCATATCTCAGCCTTAGCGTTTGCACACAAAAGTCACTCATTATGTAAACTTATAAAATGTCGGTATGGATGGAATTTGCTGTCCCACAATGCAACATAGAGCAGCTCACATCTGGGAAAAAAAAGGTAATGTATGAAAAACATTGCTTTCTCCCTGAGATTAGCTTTTCAAAGTCAAACTTGTTTTTTATAATTTATTTTCATACATAACTGTATATTTACTTATTTCTGCTAATGTTTACATATTTTAAAACATAATGTATTGTAGTAATATGATACTAGCGTGTCTGAGTGAAGTATTTCCGACAGCACGTGAAGGCAACACAACACATGAAACGTGCTCTTGGCCGCGCCCCTTCGTAGTAGGGCGGAGAGAAGCTGTCTTTGGTTTCTGTTGATGTCAAAAAGTTACACAAGCAAGGTTTTACAACAAGACTGTTTCACAACTGCGAACGAGGCTTCACACCTTAACTCACCATCCACTGCTCCCGGCTGCACGTGTGGCCGCAGAGCTGCCTCTGAACGTTTTCATTTTTTTATGACAGAAATATCAAACATATTATCCTTGTCAGTGGAGATTAATTGATAGATCCGTGCACGCCTCCTCTCTCTGGACAATAACTGCGCTACACAAGCCTCTCTGAAGGACGAGAAGCAGCGGATGACTGGGAGCACACCGGGATTTTAACGTGATTGTGTCGGTCGTCGGAAACAAGTGGTCTGCTCCTCTGCGTTTATAATCAGCATCTGCTTCTTCAATCGCTCGTTAGTGATAATCATCACACCGCGCACATCGCAAGTCTTCATCGGCTAAACAGATACTTCAGCCATGGAGTTGAGTTCAGTGATTTTAACGACGGGGAGCTCCGTCGTGTTTTTCAGACTTGTCAACGCTGGGGTGAGAAAACTCCCCATGCCTGAATCTGCCTGCAGGAATGCCTGGAAATGGACGAATATCGCTACATCCTTTGTGCACAGCTTCATCACTGCGATATGGGCAGTGCTTTGGTAAGTTCAACAACAAGTACAGTTTTTATTTAGTTCTTATTAAATCTGCATCTGGTTTGAAATTACTGGTTGGGATCTGTTTAGAGAGCCAGCGTGGTTTCATTCATGGATTCTGACTTTTGGCGCGTTTTTATTTAAATTTGTTTGAAAATGCACGTTTATTTCAATGTATGCAATTTAACTGATTTTTTGTAGTTTGTCTATCTAACTCATTGTTGAGCAGTCATTATTTTTGCCCTGGTGCTTGGCAAGATCCTCTACCTGTATACAAGATGTTATTGGACATGCATTTAAATAGCTTCTACTTCCACAAACTGTAAAACAGTTTTTTCTGAACTTCTTTTTTTTTTTTTTTTTTATCTTGTCAGCTTCTTCCTTCACCCACAGATGGCCGAAGATCTGATAGAAACTCACTCTGTGTTTTCTCATGCTTTGGTGTCATTTTCAATTGGTGAGTAGCCTGTAAGCACTTCTACAGTGGTGAATAACAAACTTAGCCATTATGTGAATGGGCTGGTGGTGGTGTTGGTGCAGAAGGGAGGACTTTGAGAGAGGGAGCGCACCCTTAGGTGCTACCACTGTAAGGGGAAGTGGCATGGTCCATCCAGGCTAGTCTAATTTTCCTGCATGGTGTCAGCGCAGTATCAGGTCAAAGCGTTTGTGTAGACATTGTAAAAGATTTGTTTCAACCAAATATTTTGAAGTATGATGAATTGGATGACAAACCTTTTAAAAATGATGGGTCAATAAATTGTGCAGTGAACTATTGCTCTGACACTGTAAACCGAGCCTTTTTTCCCCATCAGTGCCACCCTGAAGGCTCAGTGCTGTTTACGTGTTTTAAATGCTCCAGCATTTGTTCATTGTTTCTACAATTCAATTCACACTTGATCATAGTATCGTATTATCCAGGGTCAATTAATTTCGTATTGAGATGTTCTCGTTGCATTCTCTATGAATGTATTGGAGATGGACATTTCAACCACTGGGTGTGTTTTGTGTGTGCTCTCCCTCTCATTTGACTCTGATACTGTTAAACTTTATGGCTTGACCTGTCAACTTGTCCTGTAGATATGTCCTGATCATCTACTCCCTGTTTTCAAGCCTCTAGGCTTACACAAATTAGATTTTGCTCAATTTCATTCAAATTTCCCAAACCTAAGTGCACATCCTACCCCACATTCTTAAAATAGCAACTTGCCCTGTTTTTACTGTTTCTCTCATTAATCTGTAAAGTATCACAGCAACTAGTGGCACGTGAGCCCTCTTAAATCCACACTTTTATTGGATCTGTGCCGGGTTGCAAGGGCTCCCCGAGGATTCCCAGGATGTCTGACATTCTTTCAGGAAGTCAGCCCTGGAATCTGGCAAAGCAAGGACTACTGTCAGTGTGTGAAGATCAATGGGGGGCATTATTATCAGTCCCTGGCACGAGGCGTAACCCTGTAAAAGTCATGTGACATCACCAAGACAGTAACTGCGCAAAAAAGGCAGCTGATTTATGGGAGCGCCCCCCCACCGAACCTTCCCGCCAGAAATGTGGTGTGATTCTGAGGCCTCAGGAAGTTTAGTGTGGAGTTTAGTGCACCAGATTTGTGCTCTCAGCCCTCGCAGTAACGTGCCATAAGTGATTCTCCACTTGTTGAATGAAGACCTTGTCCAGTATCTAGAACAATGTCTTTCAGAGAAACCCAACTGAGGGTAAACATCTGGGCCCGTATTCACAAAGAATTTTAAGGCTAAAAGTAGCTCCTAACAGGCGAATTTAGGAGCAACTCCTAAAAATAATGGCCGTGTCAGTCGCAACTTTAGGACTCCTAATTTTTGAAAATAAGAGTTATTCACAAAATATTTTAGGCCTAAAAGTAGCACCTAAGTCTGGGAGACCTTAGAAGTAGTCCAGAGGACTCCTAACTCGCTGAGACTCACAAAAAGTCCTAAAATGGCTCAATGGTCAATCCACGACCAAATGTTTTGGAGACGCTAAATGACAGAGAATTATTAAAACGATATCAGATGGACCACGAAGGGATTGAAGTTGTGGTTGAGTTGGTGAGGGTCAAAATAACGCCCCCAACCAACTGAAACAATCCAATAACGCTGCAGTTAAAATGTTTGGCAACACTCGGGTATTTGGCTATGGGGAAAATGCAGCTCTGCAACGCAGATAATTTAGGGATATCACAGCCATCAGTAAGCCGCTCTATCTACCAAACTATCAACGTGCTCTGTAGACCCCATATAATCCGTCAGTTTAACCGGTTTCCTTTAGACAATCACCAACAACAAAGAATCAAAGTCAAATTCATGGAAATTGCAGGTATACCCGGTGTGATCAGTGCCATTGATGGGACGCATATTAAAATAATTGCACCTTCTCAGGATGAAGACGTCTTCGTCAATTGGAAAAAGTTGCATTCCATCAATACACAAATTGTTCTTGACGCACGTTACAATATACTACTGGACATTGTTGCGAAATGGCCCGGATCAACACACGATTCCCAAATTTTAATGGAGAGTGGTTTGGGTTACTTGAACGGGCTGTCATTTATAGTGTCGCAACATAGTCCTATTGGATATTTGGCCTAACAGGGCAAATGCCGCTTTTATTGACAATTCACATTTTTCATCGCAATCTTCTAATTTTTATTTGGCCAAAGCGTTTTTGTTTGGGGGGGGGGTTGCAATTAATTCTCCTCATAAATACATTTCTTTATCCAATATCTTTTCATAGGCTTTGTCATGGGCTTGTAGGCAACTTCCTTATTTTCACTTCATGCATTGCGTAGCCTAAATGACTTTTCAATGGGCTGCCCTGTCACTCAACCACAAATCACCGTTGTCACCGCTTCTAAGTGCGTCCTTTCAGTTGACGTCATCCATAGCAACAGAGAGTTACTTCTAATTTAGGAGTTTGCTGTTTTCATAACTAAAAGTAGGTCTCAGCGGCTTTGTGAATTACTTTTAAGAAACGACTCCTACATAAAAGCTTTTAGTCCGTCCGTTAACATCTTCATTGGTCGCACTGATGCGCCTGATATGTAGCAGGTTATTTTTAAAACAATTCAGGTTATCACAGTTTCTTGTAGCTTGCAATTTGAATGAAGAAAATGCATATTTTCAACTTCCAACTGCTGTTTACAACCATTTTTAAAAAATGTGTTAACACCAAAGAAATTAAATTAATAATGTATTACTAGGTGCTCCAAAGTGATATGCTCAAGTTTGGCAAACCAGTGCAACCATGTGAAAAGTGAGTCTGAAGCCCTGTATCTCTGTGGTCACATTTTATTCATATAGCTTAAAGAAGTACCCATTTTGCAAAGCAAGTCAAGTTTACACAGACCACAAAAACAAAAAGCCTCACTAGTAAGATGTTTACATGTCGCTGTGACTTGGCCAGTATCAGATTAAGCCAGGTGTCCTAATCAGATTTTTCATGCTAAACTGGGTAATTCCAACAGAGACGTGATGTTGGCCGTCTGAAACCCGCTTGTTTGACTAACTTGTTTAAGAAAGGAATTCCCCACTCATGTAAACATACCAATGGATCTCACTCCAGAGGATCCTGAATGGAAAGTCAAGTATTATCTGACTCCTTTGTTCTCTGTGTGGACACTAGCTGTACAGAGCCGGGCAGCACATATTGCAGAACATAAAGAGAAACACTTTGCTATGGCAGTCACTCCTTCTTTGTTCCACTTCTGTGTTTTGAATACAGATGTGTCAGTACGGAAGCCGCCGTTTAAAAACACAAAGGCAAGATAAGAGATGTCAGTTAATTAGCACTTTTATTTAATGAGTCACATGCACAAATTGGCTGTTTATGGCAAAACTTGACCCAAACTTGACCTCTGGTGAAAACAAAAGCTGTTGTTGAAAAGACCACAAAGGCCACAATGTTTTTCCCCCATCCATTGTCAATGTTCTTATGAAACAACATGAACTGCCATGGAGAACAGATAATACCAATGAACCAATCAAACGCTTGATAGCAATCTTTGCAGGTGGTAGCTAGTACATTTGTTTATGGTGACATGAACCCAGACATTTCACCACGTTAACATAAGGGTCCCAGTGTCAAGGTTACAACAGAATGAGGCTAATTCCCGCCTCACCAAAGCCCTGGGCTCCCTCGCACCCCTTCGTCCATCCCTATCCTCAACACTCCATTATTTTCCAGCATTCTGAATAGCGGTCACCATGGATACAGCTGGTAGAGGGGAAGGGGTGGAGTTCGTGGATATGAATAGCCCCTCTCCAAGATGCATCTTGGTTGCTGTCGTCATGGAAGCAGCATCCCCCCCGACACACTTGATACAATCAAGGCTTCTATTGTCTAAAACAATCTGTTAAGTTTGGGCTAATTAATGAATTAACAAACCTACAGATGACATTAAAATTGGCTGAATGCTGTCTTATCCCCACAGGTTATTTCATCTATGATTTCTGTGACATGGTGTTCAACCAGAAGCTGAATCAGTCCTGGGAGCTTCTTTTTCATCACTTGGTGGTAGGTCTTTCAATCATTACTGTTACAGTTGGAAATAAACCTGTTGATTGTGGCCAAAGATGTTTTCATCTTAACCATTACAGACGATGGAATATCTAACCTTTGCACCTACATGTAACTACCACCCCCGGGAATTCAACATAGAGTAGTAACTGGACAAACACATCATGAACCACAACCCCAACGCACCTGTCAGAAGCAAAGACATGGGCAAGACAAAATAATCGTGTTTCTTGTCTAGCCACAAAGAACAAGTGAGGGAGGAACAAAGAGACAATCAATCCAGTGTGACCAGTCCCCCCCACCCCCCGCCAAGCACTCAACCTTCTGTCATGCCTTGGCAACGTTAAACTCCACCCACTTTCCATCGTTTCTGCCTATCCACTTTGAAAAACAACTGTTTGTAGCTGACATAGTGACCCTCAGCACGCTGGCCTGATGGGAGGTGTTTCCTGAGAGAAGAGCAGGTCAGATCAGTTAACCCCTCCCTCATTCCTGCTTTCAAACCCTGTGGAAAATAAATGGGGAAATGACCTGAAGTGGCAATATAGAACTACATCCTGATTTGATGTTTTCTCTTTCCTCGTCTTTGCTCCTGGCTGTGTGACCTATATCCAAGCCAATGTTATATACTGCTTTTTGTTGCCAAGCTCTCATCTTGTCATTCAGGTGTAGTACTTACCTCTCAAGAGCGGTTTATTTATTTTATTGGAAGTGGCTCTGACAGGATCGGGGTGGATCTGTACTGTACAGCAGCCATGATTTATGTTTGTTATGGTGTTAAAAGTATGTGACATTTCTCTGCAGAATTTAGAAGTCGGGTCAGTGATGACGTGACTGCGTAGTGTAACATGGTTTGACAAAGTATATCACATGATGATCTATTTATGAGAGATGAGAGTTTATCAAAGAAAAACATGCTTAAACCTGCCACATTGTGGACATAAATGGACAGATATACAGTGTTTCTAAAAGTAAACAAATAGTCATAGTCATATAATCACTCTCTTTTTAAGTAACATCTTGGCATCTCAAGTGTACTCTGATACGTATTTTTTCTGTACATTTAGCTACAAAACGGCTCTAAAGTGACCCCCTTTCAGTATATGTCTCAACTAAACAAACTAAGCCCTTCACAGCAACATGGAGGTTGAGACTGTGCCAGGAAACTAGCAAATGTTTTTTTATCAACTTGCCCACATTTCTACTGGTACTGGTAGTCTAATTGCTCCATGATAAGACATGGGCATAACAAACATACGGCGTAACAGACATTTTAGTGTGGGAAGAATAATACAAAGTTAGAGAATAGAGTACATTTCCAAAATTTCCCTTTTTTTACTTTTTTTTTTTTGGTTGGTGGAGATAATCACTATTTCCATGAAGCTCAGTTGTCGCAGAATGCTATACCCGTGGTCTGTATGATTGGGAAAGGGTATAATTGGCGTTCATTCCTGGATCAAATGCAGTCACAGGTATTTATAATGCTTCATTTTTGATCAGCAGTAATGGAATCACAACACCCTATTTTCTCCCTTTTTTTTCCGGAATGAGCTATGACACGTGATGAAGTTCCAGACACTGGTGCATAAGTAGTTTTCCATCAGTCTCTGTTAAAGCGGAGCTCCAACATTGTTCATTCAGTGTTGAGTTTAAAAGAAATTGAAGTTAAAGAGGGACAAAAAAAATCACAGTAACATGTTAACTGGCCTTTCTACACATGATGAACGTGAAATACCAGGGAAAAAAACACAAAGGCAAACTCATTCGCTGGCAGTGGGAAAGGAGTCAATCATCTATTGATAGCAGGTTTCCCAGGTTAAAAAAAGGCTGCATATACGTGCTGATATACTGGCTTGAAAATTGTGTTCAAGTCATTTAGGATTAGTTGTGGGAACCAGCTCCAGCACAACCCGGTTCTTGGTGTCAAAGGCCTTCAGATTCAGATTTCTGAAAGTCTTGTTTTTCTTTTCCTTCCTCTCCCTGGAAGCCTACTGAATGGATGCTTTTGCTGGACCAGCTGGCCTCAGATTGTCACTAGAGTGTGGGAGGGACAGACATTCACATGACTTTCTGTGTTTCTCAGCGAGTTTACCCTGTTTCTCTTTAATCACTTTGTTTTTCATTTGTACCATCATCATGACCGTCATTTATCCGTTCACTTATATAATTTTTGCTCTGCTTTTTTCTTGTTGTTTTAATGAAACGATTATACATTAGTTAACTGTGTGAGAGGTTCATGAAGGACTGAAAAGCAAGAGGAAGAATCGGGTCTTGATTTGCAAATGTAAGCACTGGTCATCTGAAGTCCAAGGTGTTTTCCCAGTGTGCGTAGCATTGAACTGAGCAGGTCCAGCTGCATACAGTCAGTAGCATGAGGTTGATCTGTAGTTGATCTGCTCCTCGTATTGGCAGCATGATTCATCTTTCACTCCTGCCCATCACCCCTGTGTCTAACACTACTAATGTACAGTCTAGCTTTCCTGTACACAAACCAAACATGTGGAGGAAGGGATGTGGTTGAAGAGACAAACCCATTTGAAGCAGGTTGATATTAAAACGTGACATTGATTATTTAGTACAGTGCAATCTTCATGTCAGGAAGTGCTAACATTACTGTGTATATGAAGACTACGTTTGCATAATCAGATAATTTGACAGCACAGTTTCAGGGAAAAACGGAGATATTGAAACAGTCCAGCACGAGTTTAATTGACATTCTCTGGACTCTCATTATAGATATCATGCTCCATGTAAAGCATTTACATTTGACTGATCAAACAAGGTGGTTAAGAGAGCTGGAAAAACTGGTCGGAACATATAGAGAGAGGTGTGAGTGGAAATTTGCACTGACGTCAGTTAATGATAAAAACGTATGCTAACAGACGTAAGCCATGAAGCAACACAGGCAAATTACTTTGTGGGCCATGTGACTGAACGGTGTTTAAATTGTAAGGGTGGAACAAGATTTGTTTATGGAATTATAAAAAAAACAGTTAATATCTAAGGTTGGTATTTACATGATTGAGCCTTAAGATGACATCAGCCAGAAGGCTACAAGCTCAGGATTCAGAAGGTTGACATCAAAGTTATCTTAAATGGCGTACAGAGTTTATATCTACTTTTTAGGTCACTTTCCTAACACATTTTGTACTGTCAAACCTATGTGTGTTTTATTCTCACATCTTATGTTTCCCCCTAGCTCTCATCCTCTGCTTTGACCCATACCTTCTCCTTTAGTGTTAGCTCAGATGGACGTGTTATTATCTGTTCTGGGTGTCTTCATTTCTTTGATCTTCTGCAAGGGATTCCTTTCGTTGAAAACATAGGAAAACATCAGGAGCTGTAACAGGGTTTTGTTGATCCCAGTTGTCGTGGACCGGGAGAAATAATAAAGTCAGACATTCCACGGAAAGTTCTTTTTTTCCCCCCTTGTTATTGACTGAAGTGGAGATTACAGCTTCTTATTTCTGTCTGAGAATGGCCCAGCCTCAGCGACTCACGGATGGGATACTGCCATAACCTCGTGTTTCCTTTGGAAAACAGGAAGTCTTGATAGTTCTGCTATAAATAGGGTGCCTTCCTCTGAGGAGATACCTGTAGGTACCTCCTATATAATTTGTCTAAGAAACATAACATGAAGGGCTTTTTTAAAGGTAATCATCAGTATGGAGCCTGTTTAGCATAACGTTTGATAAATTATGTTGATTATGCCATTTTTTTGAGCTGCACATACTGCGATACATATGGATAATGTAAACCAAAGATTTGTTTGCCTTTCCTCTCAAAAAGCCCTGGTCCACATGGTGGGTCTGTTTCAACCTCGATTGTCCCTTTGGTCTTGGAAATAGTGAGCTTGTAGTTAAAAAATATGAGCCAGAAGAGAAGGATGCCAAGCAGGCAGAAGGATAATTTTTTCCACGAAGAACGAAACCATGTGAATAACAGTATCCGATGTTCTCTGTTGAGATGTTCATCAATAACACACATTGGAAACCCCCGGTGAATTAGTTTTGCTCATCTGCTCTCTTTTTGTCCCTTCACATGGGTTTGCAGTTTTGCAGCATATTTACCATTTCCTTCCATGAATGTCGATCATCCCTTTCTCATCAGGCAGAATTCAATTATCTTTGTAGAGAAGGCCATGGTCGATACTCCTCTTAAACAAATCAGGGCAGCACAGGTTAATCAGCCATTTGAGGATCCGTGCTGTTTCCTATCACATCTGCTCTTGCTTGTGTGCTTTATATCTGCACATGTAGGCTCTTAAATATTCTCTCCATATGCTACTTATATGTATTACTTGTGACATTTCATCACAATTTATAGTCCAATTAGTGTGAAGGATTACTTCACAAGTTGTTCCTACACACACAAATGAAGAATACGATTTTGTAACTCCCTGGGGAAGTAATTGATTTCCCAATTGCCTTATGGTATTTTCCAAATTTGCAATAATGAGTCCTCGTGTTAATCATCAGACATATTTCCTCAAGTTTGAATGACATAAAGTGTATAGCACAACTCTAACCACCTTTGCTGGAGTAATAGTAGTTAGTTTTTAATAATTTTTATTTTTAATTAAAAATGGTTTTAATGAACGTAACATTTGTCAATCACAAATCCACAAACAAAAGATAACTCAGATGGCCTTTAACAGCAGCTGACATAGGGTCACAGAGCGTGAGAATCTTCTATTCTTCCTCCCCACAGATTTGCTCAAGCTTGCTCCACCTGGATGACGAACTTGTGTAAACATTCTCCAATCATTTACAGATTTTAAGTGAGATTAAAATCTAGTTTGGTCGGGCATCTCCAATAACGTTCTTATTGTTTTCTAAAGCCGTTGAGCTGTCAAGTTTTTGGCACTTGATCATGTTCTCACTAAGGGTATCTCCATTTGTGGTAAAAAGGATTTTCCCTTATATTGTGCTGCAGCTAAAGCCACAGTGTGAAGCTTCTACCATCCCAGCTAAAGATGATGTTATGGTAGTGATGAAGTTTGCATGGCTAATACTAAACATAAGAGTTTGAATTATTGTTAGAAATTCTACACACACCTCCTTTTGCTGGAGAATAGTGTACAGTATATTCTTAAGGAACAGCTGATTGCCAGATGTAGTTAATCAACAGTACATGTTTGTTTCCTTATAACCTAGAAATCATATTTGCCATGTTTTCAGATTCAGTCACTTGTTTCCTCTTGAAGGGTTCGTCTTGTACCATGTCAGATATGAATGGAGCTGGTCTCAGTTTTCAAGGCATGAAAATAGATATTTGTGGGAGGAGTGTGAAGCTGTCTCACAGAACCAATAGGGAATGTCACTTTTGGAAGCAGGAATATAATGTATTTGGTTGTTGGCCATGTTGTCACCAGTGGATCACCACATGTCACTGGAATGCCCCTTCTGCCATGGATTTCTACATCTTCAACACTGCAGAACCTGATTATCCTGAACTGTTTCTTTCCTTCGATCTATGAGTTTTCTTTTCTTTGCTTCAGCTTCTCCTTCCGCTCTGCTGTATGTCTAAGGCCCACGGAGAAGCAGCCTAATGTGACTGCAGTCCAGGCAAATACAGAGTGGTTGTAATTCTTCAAGCCTCATATGGTTTGAAGTCTCCATTGTTGCCGAGGCTGTTTATACCAACATATCCGTAGCTCAGCTGGTCTTTTTCCTATGGATATACTTCCTCCATTGGTTGATCTTGCATTGAGAAGAATATTAAAAAGCATGTTGAGAAGGTTAATGTGAAGTAGAAGTGCGTTGAATGATTTGTAATATACCCTTGTGTTTTCAGCCCCTTGCTAGTTTACAGCAGCAGTTGATTTAAAATGTATGGTGTGTTTTTGTTTTTGCTAGCCCGCCCACAGATGTATTTCAAGCCATCTGAAATCTGTGGGCCCTGCCACGCCTCCTTTTTTTAAACCACAATTTGGTGTACCCAGCCACATGGTGCGAGGAGTACATTTTAAAATCTCCAGTGTCAACATCATGTTTGCACACGATGAGCTGCTGGAAGTGCAGTTGTTTTTGCCGAAATGTTTGAAGGGGCGTACAGAGCGAGAAGGCCTTGAACAATACAACAATGCCACGCCACATCCTGAGGGTAAAGGGGGCCAATCAGATGGCAAAGAGAGATGCATATCACAAATAGAAAACTTGGTGGGTAAAGATTGTG
>OMLP01020687.1:2522-15393 GCA_900302685.1 Spondyliosoma cantharus
CTAGCCAAAAAGCAACCTAAGCACTAAGGCAACATAAAACGCTAAGGGCTCATGAGACCATGGTGATACCATGAGCAAAGTTTCATGTTGTGTCGAGCCTTCTTAGTGTTTTAAAAATAGCGATTTTGATGCTAGCGTAAAAGTGCCCCTGCACTCCCATTGAAAATGAGCTTGCCCGAAAACGAAACAGTAAATCTTAAAAGTGCCTCTTTCGTCGTAATTATGCTTTTACCCGAAGGTTTGACTCATATACATTCACAAATAAAGCCTAGGTCGCATTTTGGCGAGAGTTTCGCTTTAAGGTTTCACCTGTTAATAAATGGCTCAAAAAGCATGGAATTGTTCGTTAACAGTTAAATAACTAATTCATATTGAAGACCATCTATGTATTCAGTTTATAGATTTTCAAATTGTTTTACTGTTTTCTTTACTTTAAATCATTTGCCCAGTCTAAATAGTTTAATTATGTGGTTTTGTTTATTTTTATGTATTTTGTTTTCTGCTACTCACCGGACCGTTTGGTACCGTTTTTATACCAAAGTGCCTTGTTGTTTGTAATTACCTTGCTAAATAAAGCATAAATGACAGAAAAGAAGAAAAAAAAAGATGGTTATTATAAAGTGTTACCGAACACTTTGTGTCAAGCGTGGAAAAAAAATAAACTAAATAATTATTTTGTGAGGTGCTGTTATACATATTCACAAGCTTGTTCCAAAATCGGATCATCTGAAATTCATCCCTCAAATTTTGGTGTTTCTGTCTCATATCTCTCAATAAACTGGTCTAAACGTATCTCTGTATTTGTGTGTTTGTGTGTATCACCGCCAACCAGTCATTTTCAGGCGCTCACCTGTTTGAGCTGAGTCTCCGAGTTGACGTGCACATCGCAGATCTCACAATGGAAAGTCTTGTACTGGAGTCCTGTCGACACCTCAGACGGCGGGGCCAGCTTGGCCTTTACCCCCGTCCTCGGGAAGGACTTGATGGCTCCGTCACCGCTCCTTGCCTCCAACATTGTCTTGTGCTTAGTGCCTGAGCAGACATAGAGTGACGTCAGCAGAGTGTCAGACACAGCGAGGAGAAGCTTGAACGACAGCTTGGCTTCGCCTACGGCCTCTCACCGCTATTGTGGGCCTGCAGCTGCGAGGCCGAGTTGACGGCCACCTTACAGAGGGAGCAGTAGAGAAGACGTATGGCTTTCTCTTCCTCTGTCTCCCCCTCTGGAGCCGCCTCCACCTCTCCGTCTCTTTGCGTATCGGTCTCCGGTGTTCTCGGGTCAGGCGACAGGGAGGGGTCGGAGGGTGCTGTCACAGTTTCGGAGGGAACGCTGCCCGACGGTGCCGCCTCTGAGGTTGGGTTGGGGGCTGATGGTTCTGAAGAAACAAAAAAAGTTCGACTTCAACATTTTTCCACTTCTATGAGATTCCTCAACTCTTGCTGCTTACAATGAGAGGCACCAATTTCGTGACATGCTCGAAGACAGAGATAAAAACTCACCAGGCTACAGGTGATTATGAGCTCTATCAGCTCTCTAATCGCACTAATAATCAATGATTTCCCCTGGGGGCTTCCTCCCAGCACTAAAACTGAACAGTTTTGCACAGAGATGATTCGCCTCTATTATCTTCTGAACGACTGACTTGAAGAGGTTCCCTGGAGGAGCGCGTGCTGATATAAGGATTCACTCTTTGCTAATAACAATGATTAGCCCTGCTTTGCTGAGTGGGTGTCTGTTTGTTACCATCGATTCCCCACTCTTAGAGGCCAATGAGGTTGTTTGCTGAAGTAATCTTCAGAGAGCTCTCCCGCCGCCGCATCCACTTTGCCGAAGCTACCTCCAAACTGGAAATGATCACTCGTTCCTTTTCCCTCGCAAAACAAACCCTCACATTGGCCACGTCGAGTATGATTCTCCAATCTTTTTTCGCTCTTTAGCTTGCAGCAGAATGTATTATTTTCAGTCCTCGGCGCCCACACGCATGCAGAAGTAGCACATTAGGGCTGGCACACATATATACACATGACGGGAAAGCAATCGTCCTGCACAAACACGCGCTATACGGATCACATTCAAAGCATTTTTTCCTCTGTGCGTTTGATCTCCCGAGGCCACTGAGGAGGTCAGTAGATGTAGACATGAAGAAGGAGCAGAAGATAATGCCGAACCTTTAATCTCCTCACTGTGAAACCTGAAGCAGCAGGAGGCTTATCACATCAAAGAGTTAAAGTCGGGACTGGGAAAGGAAGGTTTGAGCCGTACGTTCATATGTCTAACGCCATCTTACATTTGATGTCTGCACACACACACACACACACACACACACACACACACACGTACGCATACACACAAGGGGAGATTGCGTGCCTGCAGAGACACACACCTCCTGATGCTGTGTCGGAGCTGGAGGGCTGCGTGCAGGGTGACGGGAGGATTTGCGATGTGGTTTCCTTGGCGACCGGTTCAGAGGTCCTGATCTTTGAATCCGGGGCGTCCAGAGATTTCAGCCTTTTTGCGTGTTTGGTGCCATTATAATGGGAGGAAGCCTGCGCCTGTGTGCACAACAGCAAACAAAGAAGACATGAACGGACTGGACACAATTATTCAGCAGTGTGAATCTCACCACGTTTTTTTTTTTATTCCAAGCCCCAACACACGACTGGAATAACAAAGTTTATCGAGGCTGCTATCACTCCCACGTTGATAGGCAGATGTGTTAATACACAGACTAACAACAAGTAAATCACACGTTCCTCATTGTAATGCATGCTTACATCAGTTTCAAGCAGCCCTCTTTTGCGTTTACATATTATTTGTTTTTCCATCTATTCTTTCTGACTCTTGTGCATTGCATGCTCAGTTCAGCACAAATTAGTGCTTGATTATGAGTCACTCTTTAAGCACATTAAAAACAAACAAAAAAGCTCCACATAATCAAATATAGGTGTGCACATTTCGCCGGATAATTCTTCTCACCAGGAAAACAGCCAAATTACAAGGGCAGGACTCCTAATCCAAGATCAACTGCCATGCAAGGGTGTGTATGAGAACAGAAACGCCCTTCAAGAAAAGCAATTTAAAGCGTGCGTTTCTCACAGGACAACACCCACATCAGAGTTGAACCTCAGCCGACAGACGCCGCAGGAGCTGGCCTTCCTCTTCAGCTGCGAGGTTAGCCCGAAGGTCGGGCCGATCAGAGCTTTATGGACGTGATCCATCTGCGACAGAGGAGAGGCGTGGCGTTTGAGTCAGGACTTGTTTTTGATTGTGAAAGACAGAGTCAAACTGGTCAGCTGAGGTGCAAATGACATGCTGTCTGCAAGCTGATGTGCTCCTTTGAAAAAAACCAACAAAGAATTTATTACAGCTCAGGTTAGTTTATCTGGCACCCAGACGTGCATGAGCACAACAGCAGACACATATCATTCACTGGAGGACAACATGACAATATTTAGAGTGTGTAAGGACATACCTTGCAACAAAGAGAGGCTACACCCAGAATAACCCCAACGAGCTTATTAGTGTCACTCCACCTAAAACGTTTTGTCTGATGCTGGTGGCTGTCAAAGTCAGAGGAGGGATTCTCAGAATGTCAATTGATTCTAGTTACATGTTACAAAACATTTACACAAACCTGTCAAACCACTCTTGCGGCATAATCCAACCCATCAGCATGTTCCGAACAACCACAAGTGTTTAAAGATTTAACTCTTAACACTTAACTGTTGCTCGCCGACTGTCTGACTTGATGCTGTACTTCCTAAACAAAATGCAGCGTAACTATATAGCATTATGCAGTGTTACGCAGCACCAGATAAAGGTGGGGTTTAGAAACAATGCATTTATGAATGTAATTTCTGCCGCTAGTGGTCTCTATATGAAAACAAAAACAAAAGACATTTAGTCGGGCACAGAGCCGGCCCTTCTGGAGGAACAAACACCCAGAGTCACATCGGATTCTGCTCTGACCTGGAGCCATTTACAGACGGGAGGAGAGCTCAGAGATTACTTTTGAACTTCTGGGATTACAAAGTGGATATATCTTCACTCCTGTTTATCAACCTGACTGCAGCCGCGATCCATGGAGGTAACCGCCACTGTCATGTGTAATGTTGACTGCTGACTGGAAATGTTACTTTACTTCATGGATGTAATGTTACAGGGAGGAGAGGGGAAGAGAACAGATAGGGAGAGCTGAAATCTCTGGTGAGTGCTGAGTTTAGCGAGATGTTGCCAACACTCTCCCATGTTCAGACTTTTCTGCTGACTTCTTTCCATAGGCGACCAAATTAAACGCATCGCTACCTTAACTAGACTTGTGGATTCGGGGTGATGTAAGCGCAACTCAACAACATATGTAACAATGGTAATTTTTAGACATTTCAATGCATAAATCTTATACATCATATGTTTAACGTACCAGAGTAAACACATTATACATTCATTCTGTTCTGCAACAAGAACACACTAGAAACTTCTAACTAAGAAAAAAACATTCAGGACCTTTCACCCCCCTCCAGACTCAGTTTTTTTATGAGCCCTGTACACTTCTGGACATTACCTACTGGAATGTTTAATGAGCACATATACCCAATGCAATAAAACCCAACTGGCCTTTGTGGAGCAAAACCAACCTATTACCTGTGATGAAATGTAGGGAGCTGCATAAGCCGCCACAACCTGGGAGGCTTTATGGAAATCTGGCTGGACGGTGACGTAAAACTTTATGCGTTTGTTGTGGGTCAGCCAAGTGGTTCTGTAAGCCCCGGAGAACATAACAGCACGGCGCGGGAGATTGAGCTTATTTTCTTTAGCGCCCAAAGATGAATTGCTGCCCGCGTTCTTCAAATGTTATGGACACGTCAGAATCTGTCTGTACGCGTGTGTTTGCGCGTGTGTGTGTGTGTTCTCATTTTCTTTGATCATCACTCCAGGCAGCTGCACACGAATGCATCTCTGCAGTCTCTTATCTCCCCCCGTTTCCCTGCAGCTGTTTGTGTGCGCACAGTAAGACTCAAGCGAGCATGCAAAAGAAAAACAGGATTCTTTCACTGTTTCAGATTCAAAATTGTAAAAAAAATAAAATAAAATGAAATAAAAGTGAAGAAGAAGAAACTACTAGTTAGATGTCTGTCATAATAACTGTGCCATGGATATAGATGTGTAAATGTATAACATCAACAACAACACGGCCACATTAATGTTAAACATTCATGAGATTGTGATTTTTATGTTTTAACGTGAGTAAAAGCCTGTCTCCCTCCCTCCTCAGCCCCGAGGTATCGCCACCTGACCTCCCTTTGCACATTCCTCCCTTCACCCCTCCATCTGGTCCCCTCTGAACTCGCTGCCTCTCCCTCTGTCTCCGTCTGATCAAAGTCACCTTCCTGCCTCCCACTGGACTCACTCTCTTACCCTTCACTCCCACTCGCCGCTCCGGGGGTGGACCAGCACCTGTGGCAAAGTCGTTTCGCCCTTCTTACTCACTGCCTCTCCCTTTTCTTCTTCTTCCGAGCACACACCTTCGCCACCTCTGTCTCTGCTGCTTTATTGTGACATTATGAGCAGAAAGAGCAGTAAAGTAGTTGAATAAAGACATGTCACCACCGCGCAGCTCCGACATTAATCACATTCTCTCTCACCTCCTCACTCACAGCAGCGGTGGCATGTCAGACAATGCGAGCGCAGCGTGAGTTATGGCTAAGACATATGGCCAAGTGAAATAAAGCAGACTGTTACCTGGAGCGCAGTCAGCGTTCATAATGATGTATGTGCCTGGATTTACATAGTGTACCAGCGTGACAGCCATGTGTGAGCGCGCGTGACGTCAAGGTTATGATGAACGAGCTGCTGCTTTTGGATCTTTGGCATTTAAATTATTATTTTCTTGGAAATAAAAGCACTGTGTTATTACAACAACAGCAAAAAAAAAAACTCTGTCAAACTACAAGCCAAACTCGCCAGTAAGGTCCAGGTCTGCAGCTGGATCTCTGGCTCACGACAAACATCCATCCACACACACACACACACACACACACACACACACATTAGCGCAACCATGTAACCATGACAACCCACATGTGGGCACCAAACAAATGCTTCTACGGAGGCCATCGTGAAGCAAAAAGAAAACAAAATGCAGGCTTATACACACTCACGCACAAGCAGAAAACACCCCACACATAAAAAAAAAGCACACACACATTCCTGGAGAAAAGGCAGCCAGCTATGGGTTCAGCTGTGTGCCCACTTCTAACACCCACAGGTTCAGATGAGAGGAGGGAGACGATTCCCTTCACACTGCAGCGAGATATCCAGTGCGAAGACGAAATGTACTTGAGGTGAAATTTCAATTATTTTCCTCTCTGTTTGTTTTTCTTGTTAATAAAGGTGTCACTTGTAAAATATGTCCAGAATTTGGTGTTCAGTGCTCACGCCAGCCTGACACATGCCAAATTGAAGACAGGGGATACAGTGCAGCGATGTACGGTTGTTATTTTTCAGTTTGGTGAGGAAGAGAGATGTAAGAATATTTTCTTTCTTGACATTTTGTAAGTTTATCGTGTTCATTTATTACACTAAACGCTAACAGAAAATCACCACTGTTGTATATCTCTTGGCTAAAAACTCACCTCTTGTGGTACAAAGCAGTATCAGGAGGCAGGACAGGCCAGGGCTAACAAAGACATATCTGACATTGTTGAATGTTTTATACTGAAATTCTGGCCATATCTTTTAAAGTTGCCTCTTTAAATCAAAACCTCAAAAGCAACTTTGAAGTGTGTAGTTATCTGGTTCCACTTCCTCCAGTGGTTTGCTTTTCTTTGGCCTATCTGAGTATTTGGGATTTTGGACTGAAGATAAAACAAGACACTGAATGTGTTACATACTCTCGCCATGTATACTATAATACAGATTAAATAGCAATGCAATAGATAATAATAACTTGCAAAAAGAGGAAAAAAAAAAGAGTAAAATTAAACACAACCGACAGGATGCATTGTAAAGGTCAGTGACTTCTACAGGGCTGCAGAGTGGGAGAAGTATTGGAAATGGAATAAAATGAGAGGAGAGTTACACATAGGTGAGAGGGGATGTGACTCAGCGGGGGGCAAGGCGATGCGAGATGTTTGGAGAAATCATTCAACCTGTGGTAAATTACACGCGAGATGGCTTTTCTGACTCGAGCGGGAAGGTCATCCGACCACGAGGAAGTCGAGAGAACTCCGAGACAGAGTGGTCATGTTTGATTTTTTGGCGAGAACAAAAGAAAGAGAAGGAGACATGAGGCGAGGAGAGGAGAGGGGTGAGGGAGACAAAGTGGAAAAATGCGAGACAAGTGAAGAGGGTGATGGAGCAAGAGCAATGCAGGAAAAGTGGAAGCGGTGTGTGAGAAGGGTGGAGAGAGGAGACCCAGACCGATCGGGTGGCAGAAAGGCTTTTTGACAAAGAGCGAGAGGTTACACACACATACGGCGGACACACACACAGAAACATGCACGCAATCCTCTTGCACATGATGATTTAGAAATAGCTGCTTCATTTAAGGCCGAGGTTTTGTAATAGCGTCGGTATTAGTGAAAGTGTGAGGACAAAAAAAACCCACATATCGTGTTTTCTTGGCTGCATGTGCCTCAAAACAAGCACATTTCTAGCGTAGAGGTGTTAGAAACTGTTTTGTACTACATGGTGCAGCTACATCATTTATATTACACTGATTGAGGCAGGGAGAATGATTGCTCACATCACACAGCCAGGGAGCATATCAAGACGTACAGCACGATCCTGCCCCCTGTAAACCAGACGCCAGCCCTCAGCCCTGCCTGACACATCGACTCTCTTTTGGGGCTTGCACTTGGCCACCGTTCGCTCTCTCCACCTTCACCCTTCACAAGCACCTGGGGCAGACACGAGCCGTGTGCGAGGAATACCAAGGAATCAGCCCCCCCCCCCGGCTTGTGTGGAAAATGTCATAGCTCTCTGCATCAGAGGTGATATATTTGGAAAGGTGTGGGCAGCTCGCTCATGCATCTGTGTATTGGAAAATAACTCCAAGCAGGCAGACTGTCTCCATGAAACAGACTCCTCCACTTGCAGCGTGATAAAGGGAACGACTTAAATTTTCATTTAAGAAAAAGGCAGGAGGGTACAGTTACGATGACAACAGAGTTGATGGACAGTACTCACATCTGTGAATCGAGGCAGCAGGTGGAAGGGGAGGAGGGGCTTGGCGTCCGGGGAGGCCTGGGTCCTGCCCAGCATGGGACGAGCCAGCGGCGGCAGAACGCTGTGACACACATTACCTAGGAGACAGGGATGAGACAGGTAGACAGATCAACATATGGAGGAGTGACTCTATAAGGAATGAGTTGATCACTCATAGAAATAATATGATGACGAGGATGATGAAAGCCATTGCACCAGAGAGATGAAGACATCCTGCGCTCAAAGGTTTTTTGCACTCAGGGTCTTGTCACATTGTATTGTTGGTTTAAGATCATCACAACAAAGCATTGGGGCACACTTCCTTCAGCTCGTTCCTCTTTTCCTACCTGGCTGTGGAAGCTTGTTATCCTTTGTCTGTTTAAAGCTGCATCAGGAGCTAACCCAGGCGCATATACATTGCTACTACTTAGGCATACAAAGAAATCAGTCAATGAAGATCTTTCTCTTCTGATTAAAATCTCTTCCTGAGGAATTACATTGTGCGCCTTTAAGTGCCGGTATTTGTGAAACTTGTACACACAAGTGGAAGGTGAGTGCCTACATTTACGCAATGCTGCAATTGTGAAGTACTTGAATGTTTCCATTCATTCGCTACACTTGAGAGTGTAATATTCTTGGTGGAATAAGACTTTACATACAAGGCATTTTATCAAATATGACCCTGACCCTGCGTGGTTATTTGTCAATCATTTAATAATTTTGTCTATAAAATACAGTTACAGTTACAATAATAACAGTTCATATTCACCATTCACGAGTCACTCTTCTTGTGCTATGGCTTAAATAATTAGCAGGACGTTTTTTGGACAATGACATCTTGCTAATATAAAATATCAAAACTCTGTCGTTTTTTCCTGCTACACGTTTGTGTAAAGTTTTGTCATTATTCCCATGTGGACTGGTGAGTAATAGCCAATCACGTGTTTTGTAAAATTGCAGCCAACTTGACCTTTTACCACCAAAATCGAATCAGTCCATCCTTGAGTCCTGAATTTGTAGAAACTCCCCTGGGGCGCTCTTCAGATATCGCATTCACAAGAAAAGGACGGACGGACAAGCTGGCGATGGGAACACTTCCAGATCAATTTTCTGCCAATTGACAAACTGATCACTGGGCTCATTGTTTCGGCTGCAGAACTCATAAAAGGTATTTTCATCTGTTTCCTTGAATGATCGCAAACATGTTTACTTGATACGAAAGCTTATGAGCTCTTTTTAAGTATAGGACCTTGAAGCTGAAGTGTCGGGCCTACTCATGAGGCTGAATGTGCTTTTACACACACACACACACACACACACACACACACACACACACACAGGCACTCAGGGGGACGTTGAAGGTTAATGAATACTCTACACAGGTGCACAACTACGGCTACAGTCAGGGTGCACACACACGTTCCAGCTTCAGTGAGGCCTTCACTAAAGTGCTGCTTGATAAGTGTCTTGTTTGTGTTGCTCAGTGCTGATTATGGAAGCTTGTTCTCTGGGCTTGATTACAGTTTGATTCAGGACCAGCCTGCTTGTGTAATCATCATAATCAAAATTGCAACACACCCATCCGCTCAGCCATTAGTCTGATTGCCTTTAACTAGCTTAAGTCATGTTCATGCGCACGTGATGCCATGCGTGTTTGACCCGAGTGCTGGCTTCTGCACGCGGGGCTGCCATGAATCCACACGCGCGCGGGACAGTGTATGACAGCTTCCTCTCAAACTGAGTCAGCAGTCAGGGCGGACTAAACTGTGGCTCACTTTTCATTACTTTTACACAAAATGCATTCACGAACTACAAAAACAAAAATAGAGAAGACCAATTGCAGCAACGCACTTAGCCGAGCACACACCCAGGTGGTTATGCTTTTCAATTTCATTCCATGTACACGCTGTAAAAAAGGGCAAATCTATGGAATGAGTTTCCAAATAGAGACTCCGTCGAGGGACCTCTATCTCGCGGAGGACCTCTTTTTCTCACGCAGGTGGAAAGTTTCTGACCACCGTTCACACTATCAGATGTCCCTCTTGGACCAGTGAATGTCAGATGTCTGGACATATCTGACGAAGACTGCCAGAGAAGGATCTTGGCGTGCAAAAAGTCTCTTTCCCAGCTGGATTACTGGGGACAAAAACTGTGATGTGGATGAGAACTTGACGGGGTTGACTGGCACGTTTTTATTTCTGTATCCCATACGTACATGTGTGTTTAGTTTTGTATCGTATTCCTAGAACTACTTTTTTTTAATCTCTCAATTTGAATTACTCAAGGCAAAGACAGAAAAACATATAGCCTGCATTGTTTGTGATATAGAGTAGTACGATAGGATAAACATGGTTAAATCCTAGTTCGCTCTTGGTTGTCATGAGAAGGATTTACAAAGCTATTTTTGGAGGATTACAAGTGTTAATTACTTTTTTGTCGTTGTTTCCTTTCATATTTTTCGGAGGGTAGCTTGATCGGCACATATAAGCAATTTGCTTCTGCCTACGCCTGTTCAATCACTACTTAATACACAGACTGTTGACTTTGGTAATACTGTTTATATTTACTGTATTCTGTGTGATGACTGAATAGAAATAGTGCCACTACATCTGTTCAACAACAAGCTCAGCTGCAACAAGCTGTCAAAACTGCAAAAGCGGAAAAGAAATAAAGTGTTAAACATACAGGATTTACACTCATGATGGACTTTGTGGTGTTCACTTCAACATGATATCAGTGATGCGTCAGTTTCACACACTGTAGATGTCTACCTGTCCATCTCATCTGTCAGCAGCTGTCTGTACTTTCTTGGATCCCAGTTTAAGGAAATGTAGGTATCAGTATTCAGCGAAAAAAATCAATGTGCACATAATCACAGTGGTTTCTGTGTTCTGTGTGGCTCGACAACGCACGAAATGAAGGTAGAGGCTGCAGATGGAACAGATACCTGCTGCCTTCAGATCACTGTGACAGCCACCATATGGAAAAATGCCTTCAGTCGAGGCTGGCGTGAACTGCAGAGCTGCAGCATTCACACATTCCTGTCTGTCTGGCATTGTAGCTCCACAATCGGGAAAAAAAACAATGTGGAACTCAATTGGCACATGACTGACGTCGCCACAACCTCCGCCGCACCTCTCTTCCTCCGGATGAGAGCCAGTTCGCAGCTTCGTGACTGTTTCATGTGGTGCAAGTCACACCCTCTAGGTAGATCAATGATAATCCTTTTTTAATAACTTATGAAAACAATTTACAGAATATGAATTCATTATAAATGTGCCTATGGAATAAGTTTCAGCCTCTCATTACTGGACGCCATGTCCCCCTTTTGTCCATAAAGCTTACTGTTTGCCTTTAACGTGGGATGTTAAGTTACGTTTAGCAACTCCCTTTAAATGTTAGCTGAGGTGCAGAGACGCAGTCACGTCTGGAAACCGAAGGAGAAAACCAGATGATCCTACAAAATTTGCAATATGTGTCACGGCTGAACCAGCGGAATAACGCATGTACAAGCACTGGAACACAAGCTTGTAATTGTCTTTTTTTCTTTTGTCTTTTTATCAGAGATTATTTAAAGGTGCACTATGAATTTTTTTTCAAAATAGCTTTTACGACTAACAATGAACAAACTGACCTCAAAGAACAACACAGATTCATCCTGTTTTACTTTGTTCATACATGGCGGACCCTGCCGCATTTCTATCCTCACACAGCGTTCTGGGGACTTTATTTTCCTCCGAGAACAGCTTGTTTATTCAGTCACGGCAAAAAAATAAACGCCTCTGAGTTTGCATCATTACCTCATTAGCATTGCAAATACTAAAATTCCGAGTTTGAATTTCTTCTCCAAAACTACACAATGCTCCTTTAACGCGGCATCGTTTCCACTCTCTCTCCCAGCAGGGGGCGCTGCGGCCCCTCACCTGCTCCATGTTCAAGCTTTGGTAAGAGATGACTGAGGAATTTTAGAAAAAGAGATCCAGGAGATACAAGAAACACGTGGACGTGGTGACACGCATACCTGAAATGCATAGATACTGAAGTCTGAGCAGCCTGCCCAATAAAACCGTGCATTTATATAATCATTCACAGTTGAGTTTGCTCTTTTTTTTTGAGAGCTATTCTGCTTTTATATTATTGTGTTGTGACAGGAGGATTCTCCCCCTGAGTGCAACTGTTATGTCTCAGGAGGATTGTTGGAGTCAAGCGTAAAGAAGAGGCTCTGATCTCGGACATGAAGCTGGACCATGGTGATCTGCGCCTTGTGCTCCAACATCAGCCGCCTCTCCTCTCCTCTCCTCTCCTCCGCTGAGCAGGTGACTGACTTCAGAGAGCTCTCATTCACCTCGTCTCAACGTAGCAACAAGTGACACTCATCAACAACAGCAGCAACAACAAAACTCCTCTGACGCGTCGTTCACCTACCGAAATACATGTCTGCGATCCGACTGCTCAGCGCGTGTAAAAAGTATGTCTCATCTCCAGGCGGGCGCCGGGGCTCTGCGTCTCTCTCCTCCAACAGTCTCGGTGTATCTATCTCGCTCCTGTGCCGCCGGTGCTGCTCCTTCCCATCTGGATTCCCTCCTCTTCCTCCTCCTCCTCCTCCTCCTCCTCCCAGGACCTGGATGTCAGATCAATGAGGAATGGAAGGAATGAGAAGAGAGAGAG
>OMLP01020687.1:15413-27164 GCA_900302685.1 Spondyliosoma cantharus
TACCGAAATACATGTCTGCGATCCGACTGCTCAGCGCGTGTAAAAAGTATGTCTCATCTCCAGGCGGGCGCCGGGGCTCTGCGTCTCTCTCCTCCAACAGTCTCGGTGTATCTATCTCGCTCCTGTGCCGCCGGTGCTGCTCCTTCCCATCTGGATTCCCTCCTCTTCCTCCTCCTCCTCCTCCTCCTCCTCCTTCTAACCACCCGCCCCCTCCTCCTCATCTCTTCACGAGTCGTGCGCAAGTCTGTCCCTGTATCTACATCTCCCAGAAAGCTGTTTTGCTTTTTGCTTTTTTTAAGTCAGTAAACAGAAGGAAATGACCTTAATGAGCGTACAGCACCACCCCGGAGTCAGTGCAGCCATCAGTGCCAGCATACACAAGAGCAGGAGAGTTTGTGGGGGGGATGCAGTGTGTGGATTAATGCAAAGAAACACCACACAACAGAAAGAGGGCACCGCCTTCTTCAATAACTTCTCCAGCTTTTAATAAAATAAAGATATTTAGAAAGAGAATGAAGGGGGGAAATCCATCCAATTCCAGGGCCTTCTTCCAGGGCTTCCCTCTCCGCCGCAGGACCCCCTCGCCCCTCTGACCGGTTTCCCATCCTCCTCTGGGGGCCCTCTTTATTTTTAGATGCGTCCCAGAGCTTTCACTGCACAGAGTGGAAGCTACGCACGCAAAACAGCTCACAGTGCACAGTCCGGCTAAAAACATCACACACAGTCACGCATTTATGCAGCTTATGCATATATGCATGTGCTCACTCACACTGAGGAGGACTAGTTAATGGCTTTTCCCACACACACACACACACACACACACACACACACACACACACACACACACACACATCTGCAGAGAGTTTGGATTGGATGTTCTCCATCTCTTGGCTGTGACCTTGGCTCAACTTTCTTGTCCTTAAGCCCCTTTCCCCTGTGTTTGTGTGTGTGTGTCAGGAAAGTGGACAACAACACGTGTTTTCCCACAATCTCCATGCTCTTGGGAGATCAGTTCAACAACTGTTGTTCTCACACTGCAGACACACTGCCTCTGTGTGCTGCTGAAGGATTCTCCTTGGTGGTGCACATCAGAAGAGGACGTGTTTGTGATTAGGAAAAGCGCAGCCCTCATAACAAGGACCAACACAACAAAGGAATCAAGGGAGATGAATACACTCGGGGTCGGTCAGTGATGATTCACTGGATCAAAATAGCGTGACAAGTCCTTCAGTGCAAATGACCGTGTTGAACGTACTGTATGTCATCAGGGATATGCCTCCATCAACGAACCATGTGGGACACGTGAAAGCCTGTTACGCCTTGTTGTCTCATAATCATGACTATTATCATAATTTGGATTTTCTTTTTGTAAAAGCTCGCAATCACATCTTTTTTTCCTCACAGGTTTGGCTCTTTATTTCATGATTATGACTTGTTATCCCCCCAATTGACTTTTATCTCATACGTTTGAATTTTTTTATCGCGTAATTATGAATAACCACAGGATTATTTTGTTTTCATCAAGCTTGGTTTTCATCACTTTTTTTATTGTCGTTAAAGGGGCTCTGTGAAACTTCTGTCTTGTCTTTATTATAGTGGACTTTTTTTCCCGAACTAATGTCAGCTCTCTGCGGAGAGAGGCACTGAGACGAGGCACAAAAGTCACAGAAAATCTGACCCGAGTCCAGCAGCTTTAAACAACTTAAATAAATCGACCACAGGCTTGTAGAGGCAACCGAGAGACACGGGGAAGGCCTCGTTCTTCACGTCATGTCAAACCCGCTCACCAATGACCAACAAAAAATCGATTAACGCGTTTATTGCTACATGTGTTACATAGAGTCTCTTTAAACTGGTGGAGTGCTTCTATAATATGGAACAAAAGCTGAGGAGCAGAAAAATACACACATGGAAAGATCTGCTCACAGCCTCAATTTAACGCCCTTCTTGTCGCTTACTGTGCTGCCAGACGTTTTGTTTCCCTCTGAGAAAGAGCAGAGCACTTTTAGGGAACCGGGTGGCATTATAGAAATTTTTTCCCCTCCCTTGGAAGGAGCAGCTGAGAAGTTTCTCTCAGACTCCCAAATTTTGGAAGCACGGGCTCTGGTTTTAGCCAGGGTTCCTCGTGCCAAGGTGAGAAGTCAGCGTCGAAGTGGTGTGAAACGTTGTTCTGATGAGTCATACGTTGGACCAGCTGTCAGAAATGTCCGGATCAGCGGATTTGCGGTCTTGCAGCAACATGAAACCGGGCTCAAGTCAGGTGTTGTGACTGTGGACAAAAGACTTTATTGCACTAATGTGACTGAAAGAGAAGTTGCCAGTCACAAGCCAAAACATGATCCTTCTCCTGCTCTCCAGATGTCACTGCCCGAGCACAAACTGTCCACTCAGCAGACAGCTCACCTGAGATAACGTGTTAATGTCGAGCCTGCTTCACGCCGTTTCTGCTCTCAGGTTCCAGCGCTCAAACGCTCGCTCACCGCTGCACCACTTTACACCTGCAGCCGTTTAGCGTCACAGGCAAACACCGCGGCTGGCATGGCAACTGAGGTATGCAATATTGTGTGCTAAGTGAAACCGGTGCTGAGGAGGCTCTCGACTCTGTTTGTCGCTGGCAACCTGTCTAATTACACGCCAGGAAGGAATCTTGTGACCCCAGCTGGGCCACGAACACAGACAAGCCAAGCACAACAGGCTGCGTTGTGAAATTAGAGGCTTTTAGAGGAGTTAATTGACTATAGCTAAACACAAGAGGGTACACACAGAGAGTGATGGAAACTGTTTCTTTTGGCACACTTTAATCTCATAACGAGCTGAACCCTGAGACTAAACAGTCCAAGTCTTCGAGCAGGAGCGATAAACACGCTCTTTTAACATTTTCTCTGTCATCAGCTCCAGGCAATAATCTGCCTCGCAGCTCGTTCTCAGCTCTCCGCCGACCAACCGCTGAGCATTTTTTTGGGGAGCGGTGAGTCTGCGCGCGTGGGCTCCCATCAGCTCACCTCTTCCTCCTGATTGGTCGCCATAACAACACCACCAACAGCAATCAGCGCGCATTGACTTTTGAGTCTATTTGTGTCGCGACGAGGGGCTGACGACGTGGAAATCTTAATTCCGTGTGCCTCTGCTGACACCGACAGATGCAAGATGGCGGAGGAATGTCGGCTGTCACACACACACGCACACTTGAGATTGTTTTGGTGTTTGGCACGCACATCAGCCAGTTTGACACAATAAACAAATCACAAGTTTGGCTGGGTCTACAGGTTAACAGAATTTCCCGAGTCGTTAAAGGGACAGTTCACCCCTAAATCACAAACACATGTTGAGATGCCTGCCATCTCACAAATGTCACTGTAGCTGACCCAGTCAGTAAAAATAGTGAAATATCAATGACTATGACTATTTTCTTTCAACCGAACTACACTTTGTCAGCTGTATCACTGTATCACTGTCAATGCACTGTGCTTCATGGAAAAGAGGCTTTCGTTTGTGACAGCGTCCTCCCTTATTGGCTGAGCTGTAAGGATAGCTAACTTAAAGTGAAACTCTCGCCAAAAAGCAACCTAGGCCTTATTTGTGAATGTATATGAGTCAAATCTTCATGTAAAAGCATAATTACGACGAAAGACGCACTTTTAATATTTTCCGTAGTTTCGTTTTTGGGCAAGCTAATTTTGAATGGGAGTGCAGGGGCACCTAGCTAGCATCAAAAATCGCTATTTTTCAAACACTAAGAAGGCTCGACACAGCATGAAACTTTGCTCGTAGTATCCCCAGGGTCTCTATGAACACGAGCATTGAGAACATTGTTTGTGTACACAGAGTTTACTAAATAGCAAGTTTTTCCACGGTAGCTCTCTGAACCCATTCTTATCACGCATTTATGTCGAGTCACACATTTTCTTCCTCTATTTCTGCTGCCCTTCCTCTATATCAGCGCACAAACAACTCGAGCCGCTTCTACTGCATCATTCCCGTGTCACGTCTGGCATTGCAGTGCGTGACCCCTTATCGCCGATCAGTCATGAAGCGTGCAAAATACAAACACTGCAAGACTCCCGATTACAAGAAAGAAAATTGTGTAATGTAAAAAAAAAAAAAAAAAACACACAGCGATCTGATAACTTTGTAAGATGTGGCAGTATGACCAAGGCATTAGTTAGCTCAGTTAGCCAGCCTCTCCTTTCATCTATTTCCATTAACGTTGAGAAATCTGTGTGGCCCGTATCTCCAAAGCTCAGCAACTCGCACCGGGAAAGAGGATCAACACACGGATAAATCTATTGTCATGAAGCAGAAACAATGCTGTTTTTCCGTTACTGCTATTTTTTACTGTTGATTGTGTGTGTGTGTGCGCGTGAGTGTGTGCGTATGTTGGGAATATTTTGGGTCAGAGAGACTTTGAGTTAAATCCTGTAGAGAAAAACAGATGAAAGGAAAGCGGGTGTACAGATGTTTTCTGAGCTCTGTGTGTGTGTGTGTGTGTGTGTGTGTGTGTGCGTGCGTGCGTGCGTGCGTGCGTGCGTGTGCTTGCGAATTGAAGTCTGATGGGTCTTGTGTAGGCCTCTTGTAATCACATGTATAAACAAACAAACACAGGAAGAAGAAATAAACAGCAGGAAAACAGTTTTGTGAAGCCGAGACAGAAAAAAGTCTGCGAGGGAGGAGAGAAGCAGCAGGGCCATAGAGACGATGGATTCCATTATTTGTAAGAGGGTTGATTCTCTGTGGGGTCAAAGGTCGCAATAATCCCGACACAGATGTGACGCTGCAACTGTAAATTCTCTGGAGGACAGGATTCCCCCAAAAAGTGCTGCAGGAAGAGGTCACATAAAGCAGAGATAAACAGCTCCATGTTGGGGTCAGAGGTTCCATACCACTCATCACGTTAGCATATATGAGCTCTCAGTCACACGTTTTACAACTTACACATGTCTAGTAGCATGTGGGTAATAGCCACCACATGCATGTGCTAAATCCGAGTCTTTCCAGCCACTGTGAGTGCTTTAAAAAGTGGTCCACACAGATGTCCACAGGGAATTCTGGAGAGTCTGTAAAGTGGTGGAGGAAAATCAAACTGTCCTCATCCTAGCAAAGAACAAGAGAGCGTGTCATTTTAGAATTCCGTCGTTTTTGTTTTTTTTATAACATAACCCTCACTTACCTCTAGGGAGGGAGGATTTACAGATATCACGAACACGCTTTCAACCTGCGCAGCCTGCGTGGATTATTACACCAGATGCTTTTACTCAGCCCGTAAAAATATCCTCATTCACAGGAAATAATTAAACATTTACTGCCCGGTGCTCGGCCCTCCCTATCGTATTTTCATAAGAGAAACTTATTAAAGCATTTGTGGTCATTTCACTGGAGCAAAAATGATCTCCGGCAGAGACATCTTGCTCAGGGACACCACACACATGCACACGCACACACACACACACACACACACACACACACCACCCCACAGTAAAAGCTCCCTGTGCACATCTGTGAGCCAGAGATATCTGTCCAGAATGTCATTAACTACCACTGCTGTAGATTTATATTCACTGAGTCGGGCCATATGAGCATGTCTAATTACACCCATAGTCTGGAGATCATCTGCACACACACACACACACACACACACACACACACAGTGACATAAATCCATAAGGCCTTTAAATGAATTTACTATTTATGGCAAAAGTGCAAATGAATTCCCTGCTTCATGGGGATGCTGATTAGCTCATTGAGGGGGCATCAGAGTTTGCAGCCATGGCGACAACACAGCTGTGACACAGGGGCTTAATATCTTGATCATTAATGGAACGAACAGTGGGACGAGACGGTGGCACGCTCAAGTTAATAAGGAAATGAGAGAGGGACCAAACACTGCACTGCACTGCACTGCACTGCACTGCACAGGACTGATGCTTTCAAACTCAGCTTCTTACATCGGCACTGCCATCTGCAGGCCTAGAGGAGACAGAACATAGTCGACCCCTCATACTAAAGCTATGTCCTCAGCTGTTTCGGAGTTTGAGAGTGATTTTTTTCATCCAAAGAGGTAAAAGTATACAGTATTTAACTGGAAGAAAGAAAGAAAAAGAAAGTGATATGTGGAATTGTGTTGCAGACATAAAGGTTTTCTTATTTTCTGCCTCAGCAAACAATTTGGGAACCGTGTTTGACGCAAATGTTTATTCATACGGTGGAAAGCTGATCTCTACTTGTTGGTTACTTTGGAGATGCAGATTTTTGATATAATACATACATGAAAGTATGTGAAATATAATGCAATTTTTCTTATAAATTTAACTAGTCAACATCATATACAATTTAAATTTGCCTCATTTTGACCAGCTCTGACATAAAATGTTGATTATATGTTAACTAGAGCCCGACCGATATATCGTTGTGACTGATATTAAAGATAAATCAGTATCGGCATATTTGTTGTCCCATATGTGCCAATACGAAAACACTCTTTTTAGGGTTTGTAATACAGAAAAATATGCTTAGATAATTCATAATTATGAAATTCCCAGTGAATTTTACCGTTTCAGTACATTGAGGTCATTTTGGACAAAAAAGACAACAAACAACAAGTAAACAATAAAATATCCTGCCTCTGTTACACATCTTTGTGCTGTGTTTAATAATGACATTTGAGGGATCAATCAAAATGATGTGTATACTGGTCCATATATCAATATTTTGTACTCCTTAATATTGGTATCACTATCAGCCCTAAAAATCAGTCAGACTCAAATATTAATGGATCAATAATAAGATCAACAACAGTGATATACTGTGATATACAGAGCAAGGACTTTATATATAATGAGCACTGACACTAATTCAACTACTGTATATTTTGCGGATAAGGGACTTTTAGGGAAAATACGATATCACTTCTTTTACTTAAGGCTACTACAAGGAACTGTCATTTTTGGTTGATTCTGGCAGCCCACTCAGACAATAGATGACTATTATGAAACAAAGCAACCAATAACCAATCCTCTCAACATCATTTTAAAGTTCTTAGTGGAATGATTTATTAAGTTTAAGTTCTTCTTTTACCACTATCCTTATTTCACATCAGCCCTCTCTCATAATCCCTCATTTATTTATAATTAGTTTAAATAATGTGTCTAATGCAGATAATAAATTCATGTCTTGGTGAGGTAATTGAATGCAGACAGAATAACATAAATAATTTATTCCAAATGACTCCCAGTGCATTCGTTTATAAAAGCAATACCACTTTATAGCACCTGTTTGAAAACATGATAAAGGGGAAAGGAGCAGAGCTGTCTATGGTAAAAAAGCACCCATTAGCCACCAAAAATAACAAAGTTTAAAATAGATCTTCTCAGTGCTTGCATCCTAATGTATTATTTCTGAGATATATACTGTACAGCTTGAATGTTCAAAGAGGCATGTACTACTCAAGCGTCGGGCAGGTATGTCACTCTTCAAACTGTGTGTGAATGATGCCATTTTTAACGACAGTCAAGCATAATGCTGATTCAGTGTGGGCAGAGCAGTCTGTTAGGAGCTCTTGCAGCAGCCCCCGCTCTTCTCCTGCGACTCACTGGTGGGCCCGATGGTGTCGGACAGAGTCACAGCGCTGATGGAGCCGCGGGTCACTTCTCTGCTGGCCACCTTCCTTTGGATCGCTGGAGAAAATTGAAACGCATGAGCAGGTAATTCAAAGAGTTCAGATGAACTGAGAAATGTTGGGGACGCACTGACTGAACTACCTGTGAGAATTTCATTGAAAGCAGCTTCGACGTTTGTGGAATCAAGCGCTGACGTCTCCATATACATGAGGCCTCTTTTGTCTAGGTTGGTCACAAGGGTGGGAGTAAGGAAGAATGATCACAAAAAACAACATATTCTTATAAAATATATGATATGATATGATATGATATATGATATGATATGATACAGTAAAATATGATATGGTACATAACAATACAGTATGATACTGTACGATGCAATACAATATGATACAATACGATACGATACGATACGATACGATACAAATCGATACAGTACAGTACAATACAATATGGTACATTACAATACAGTATGATACTACACAATACAAGACAGTACTGTATGAATGATAAGATTTGGTATGATACAATACAGTACGGTACAATACGGTACGATACATTACAATACGATACAGTACACTAAGATACCATACCATACCTTAATACGATGCAGTTCACTACCATACCATACCATACTATACCAAACCATACAGTACAATATGATACAATGATACTATACAATACCATTCAGCACGGTACAATTCAATTTGATTCGATGCAAAATGCATCAATCCCCGTAAGAAAAGTTCGAACCAAATGCTGTGCACATATAGCCAAAGTTTAAGTAAAGCAGCAAACCCTTACATTTAAGAAGCTGTTGGAGCACTGTTAGACACTGCTGAAAAAAACTAATTTTCTTTTGATACAGTAGTTGATGCAGCTCTATGGACAACCGTCAAAAACAGACAAAACAACCCAACTGACCTGCAAAGTCCCTGGCCTCCTCCGTGGGGACAGTCCTGAGGGTGTCCAGGTCTCTCTTGTTTCCCACCAGCATCACCACGATGTGGGGGTCTGCGTGGTCGTACAGCTCTTTCAACCACCGCTCTGCGCTCTCGTAGGTCAGGTGCTTGCTAATGTCGTAAACCAACAGCGCTCCAACTGCTCCTCGGTAATACCTGTAATCCGACCATATGAGAGAGACAGCTGACAAATGAATAGGTAAGACCTGAATGAATGAGCAGAGAAAAAATACAAATGCAGATGCTGTCATACAGGACGTGAGAGGTGACTGAATGGTTTGATGAGAATGAAAATGATGTGAATAATTTTATTACCTATAAATGAATGGAGAGGTCTCCAGAAACTAGGAGATTTCTGCTGTGTTTTTCTGGAAAATGTCACTTTTTTGCGTACGTGTTGGGTACTGCTGCTGTTATCATGGTGTGTGTGATGAAAGTGTGACTGTTCATCACATACACTGAAATCAGTCTTATTTAAACTGGCACATGTGTGAGCCAACACTGATGTGAGACTTAACACCTTTTTAATGATGTGCCTATTACACCTATAGCAAATACATCTACACTGTATGTGTGCATGTGTGTACCCACGCTGAGGTGATAGCCCTGTAGCGCTCCAGCCCCGCCGTGTCCCAGATTTGGGCTTTGATGGTATAGTTGTCCAGCTGAACAGTCCTCGTGCTGAACTCGACACCAATGGTGGTGCGACTGTCATGAGTGAACTCATTCTTGGTGAAGCGAGACAGGAGGTTGCTCTTCCCTACGCCCGACTCCCCTATCAAAACCACTGAACAGACAGATGAGAGAAGTCAGAACTCATACATAATAAATACTATTAGAGGTTTTTATGACATGTCAAGTCCAAAAATATAACAGTTAATTGGTCACAAACTTTATCTTCCTGTAATGAATCAGATATAGTTCATCTGCTCTGACATGTGTAGACTTTCTGTCACCCTCAAGAGACACCAGACACTGACATCACACAAACGTGGCAGGCCCACCCTGTGGCTGACTTCACTTTGAAATGAATGGAATGGAAAATCACTGACATTTTTTTTGTTATTAAATTAGACATACAAACCACATACCAGTCTCTTTAGTGAGGCAGGATATGCAAGATAATGTGTTTATCTTTGAACAGGTCAAAGGTCAAGTGGTTTACGGGCAAATGAACAGAGAACTGTCACTTCCTGCTTTACTTCCTTCTCCACTCTGGGATTGGAGCAGCTACAGCTCCGAGCTACAGCCAACAGCTTTAACGTTCCCAGAGGTGACACACATTATCTCCTTTAACACAATCACAGCTGAAGTCAACTTTGGACTCACCTTTGAAGACAAAATTGTACGACTCGTCACCAGACATGCTGAGTTCGGTGGCGAGGGCTCCTCCCGTTTACACTTGATAAATATCCTGAAGCCACTTTCAATATTAGTGAACCAAACAGGCAGAGAGAAAAAAAAAACAGCCTCACTCCTCTTCCTCTCCCTCCAGTGTGAAGAGGGAGAGAGTAAAGGTGAGAATGGAGAAGAAAAACAGAACAGGTTCAGCAGCACACACCCGTCCTCCTTCTTCATCTGTGGATAGGGGTAACTCTTTATTGAGGACAGGCAGGCAGGGCAGGAGTCCCGTGGCCTGCCGATCCCTCATCAGCTGACACCCAAGGGCCGGCTGCGAGGGGGTTGGTGGAGAGCAGGTGGAACAGGTAGAACCACTCGCAGGGAGTCATCAGGAAGAGACTCCGCCCTCTTTTTCACTCTCCTTTTACTCAGGGACTCGGCTCATTTGTATGACAATAAACTTCACCTAACAGGTGCATCTGAGTACCAGACCATAAGGACACCATTTTGCTTCGTGTCTGACTCCTACAGGGATATAGGTAGAGATCCTGATTTGTCCTGGTGTACTACTATTCATATTTGATTAAACATGTAATCATTTTAACGCTTTGCCCAAAGACATCTTTATGAATATGATACCACTGCAACCTGCCAACTTCAGAGATTAAAGTTCACACTGTGACATCACAGATCATAAATTAAAATTGGGTCATGCAACATTTTACAGGTCTGTTAATGATCACCTAATATTTTTTTTTCCTTTCCTGGACAAATATATACAATTTAGTAGCCTATTAACTATAGTAAAGGTTGACACGTTATCAATATTGAGTTGTTAAGAGTTTAATTGTTTGATTTCCACAGGATTTCTCTTAAATATTTGTAAGATAGTGTATAGTCATGTCTCATTCCCAATTGTCAAATACGCTTTGGGTTGAGAGGTTCAGCCACCTACAGTTGGGAATGGGACAACTATCTTACAAATTGGACCTTAAACAGGTTCTATACATGAGATTGTGAAAATGAATATGGCAACAAACAACTACTTGCTCCATAATGATATATTGGATTTATAGCAACCTGGCCAGAGAATGAAGTCACACTTCCCAACACTGAATTTAGGAATACTCATCAGGGTAATAGTGGGGGTGAATTTGTGAGAAAGTTTTACCCATAATTATACCAAACGTACCATTCTATAACTATCTATCCCCCCCCCCCCAAAAAAAAATCATACATCCAATATGCAACATAAATGTATTACTTGACACGAAGTTCCAGAAATAATAATAAAGTGACAGCTACAGACAACTTGCACCGTTTAATCAACTGACACAGGGTATAGACTGTTTTTGACCATGTTTTATTTTTTTAGTACAGTACTGTTAAAAGTTAGTTTCAACATGTTCAATTGGGAGATGGATTTTTTTTTTTTTTTCAGCTGAGGTCAACAGACAAAGCAGCTATAGAAGCAGTTGCCAAAGTTACCACAACTACAATGCTGAGATTTTCAAAAGGAAAAAAAATAATAAGACAACCTAGAACTTGATTTTAGAAACATATGGTGCCACCATAATTGTTTGTAAAGCCTTTCCATTATTTATTTATTTTACTCACTTGATTTCCACGTTTATTTTAATGCGAGACAAATCAAAATTATCTCTAGGTACTAACTGCACCTCAAAAAAAGGAAAAAATAGAATAAAAAGAAGAATCAGATTAAAATGAAAGGAAAGCTTGTTTGTTTCATTCATATTCATTTTTAACAGCGTCCCGTGCTTCGGAGCTGCTACAATGTGATATTTGATTATGGTTACAGTTCTGGATGATGCTGT
>OMLP01020693.1:0-17248 GCA_900302685.1 Spondyliosoma cantharus
ACATGATGCACACATAATATGGGTGATATGAATGTAAGATGATTGCACAAGATTGACACTGATCTGTGTTTTTGTTTATTCTTTTTAAAGAAATGGCGGAGCAGAAAACCAACCCAGTGTGGCAGCATATAAGAGAGCCTACTCCTGGAAAAGCTTGCTGCAATTGCAATTTTATTTATGCTTAAATACATATTTAAGTTTAAGTTTTCAGTATTTGCAGCACTAAACTCTTTTTTTACTTGTTCTACCTCGCCTGTTTTTAATATTTGTTAAATATTGTTTACTTGTTCTTGTTCTACCTCATCTTTAATTTCAATAAATGTTCTTTTAAAATTTTTTTTTTTTTTTTTTTTTAAATTGAGACTCGTAACATTTGTTATCATTGTGTAATTTTTATGATGTAAATTGAAGGAGCAAAAGTAGTATCGGCTCAAGAAAATCGGCGGTCCGTATCGGTCATCGGCTAAGGCTGATGAAAAAAAAATCAGTATCGGCATCAGCCCTAAAAAATCCATATCGGTCTATCCCTAGTAAATATATAATCAACTTAGATTACATTTCAACAAAAATATGTACTTAGATTGTATTTTTGATTGTATATTTGGATATGTTTCATTCATAATTTTATTTTACATGACAACCACTGGTCTGTTGACTCATGAAAAGTGTGTCTGACATTTTAGCAGCCAGCATCAACGGTACAATTAAAAGATTATTTGATTTAACTAAGCGTAAATGCTGAATGCTAAATGTATTTTGCATGCAGTGTAAATGTCTAATAATATTTATAAAAGTCAACTTTTTTCTTTTGCTACACAACTGTCAGTGTTTGAGTTAGTAATCCAAATGTAACCCAAAAGTATTCAGATTAAAACCAATGGATTATGTTAATAATTCCAAAAATTTCTGTGCAAATTGTATTTAGTATCTGACAATATTTCAAAGTAATCTGACCCAAGCAGTGATGGAGTGCATCTGTGTACATTTACTCAAGTACTTTACTTCAGTACAATTTTGAGCTACTTCTTTCCAGTCTTTCCATTTTCTCTACTACTCTTACTAATTTTCTTTTTTCTTTTCTACTTTACACTTCCACTCCACTACATTTTGGAGGCAAGTGTGGTGCTTTTTCCTTGCTATATTAACTAGACAACTTTAGTTACTAGTTATTTTTCTGATTTAATGCTGTAGCAGAGCCAAATAGATTTTTAAATTAACATATTCTATCGACAATCCAATCAGACAAAAAAGATTCAGATAATCAGAAAGAATGTTGTTGACTATCAGATCTGATGATTGACCAGGCCAATAATCAATCAAGCCGTCATACAATATTTACATGCATGTAAATATTTGTATAATTTACTTTTACTTACATTCAATATCAGACATTTACTCAAGTACTAATAATGTGGGGAGTGTTTTGATGTACCACAATTCCTGTCATAGTGTTCTGATACTGTACATGCTTTATGTATTTTTTCTTGTGATTAAAAAAAATACTCAATGTCCTTCACCAGCAAACAGTAACCTCCATTTGGTTGTCTTCATATAACATTTGTGCTTTGTTCCAGCTCAGAATAGAAAGCTAACACATGGTATTTTTTTTTTCTTCAATGAGAGCACCTTCAAACAGAAAAAAACAAATGACAGTCATACGGAGGCAGAAAATGAAAAGTCAATGTGCAAGTGAAAAAGAGCGATGGAGAAGAATGCAGCGAGAGGGGAAAGAAAGAGGAAAATGAATGGCCCATCTCCATAAAAGTAGCCGTGCTTCTCAAGGTGGGAGCCGGGCAGCTAAAAGTCAACAGCCAGAGAATGGATAGGACTGATTGAATTTATAGGAGCTGTTTCCTTAGATCAATGCCACACACACGCACACGCACACACACACACACACACACACACACACACTGAGAAAAAGTGCACATAGGAAGCAGATTTGTTGTCCATCAATACCTCACTTCCTCCTGACTCCTGAAGAATTAGTAAGAGTGAACAGAAGCAGCAGCAGTCTCTTCTTTTTAAACTTTGTTTATTCAGGTGTTATTGACCGAGCAAGCATCTTTTTCTTCAACTTTCACACCAAATGTCTTGTGCACATTTACTTAGCAAGAGTTACCAGAACAGCTATAATCTACAGGGACTGAGGGGTTGAGTGCCACTTGTAGTTATTTCTTAAAGGAGGATAATAGCATTGTGCCTGCACTGTTCCTTTTCTGAATGTCTTGGTTGATCAGCTGTGCTTTTTAGTTGCAGGTACATCTACTAATCCATCTATTTTTAAATGGGCAGGCAGCATCTTCATTTTTCCTAGATGTAAGCAGGGGCGTTGCTAGGAGTGCAAGACATCCGGGGGTTTAGCCTCGCAGATAGGAGTCTTTTTTTAACGGGGGTCTGGGGAAAATTGAAAATTGGGCTGTTAAAGATGCAATTTCAACGTAGTTTGAGAAGGAAAAGAAGGCCAATTATTGGGGTCCTCATCGTCATATTTTAATCACAAATAAATTTAATTTTCCCCTCACTAGAGGCCTATTGAGTAATGTTTACCATATAGCCTGTAATAAGACCTGTGCTGTGTGCATAGGGTATTAGAGCAGGTAGAACATTCCCTATTATAATTTATTCGCTTAATTGTCTATCTGCATTAGGCCTACAGTAGGTTCTGTAGGGTATTAACAGAAAGAAAATCGTCATTTAACAAAGACTACACACCCAGACTACACCCATGACCACAATTTACCACAGCGGGCAAAATTAGAAATTAAAATTAGAACAATTAACACGTGGGCCTACCCGGTGTCAAGGTGACCATATAGAGGCTGAATTCACGGCAGGACTGCTGAATCTGTGCAAGCAAGCTATCCCTGCTCCTCATCAGGGGTTGGGGGAGATGATGTCTCACTCTCTACATCTTCTTGCTCTGGCTGTGACTTTTTTTTTTCCAAAGAACCTCTGTATATCCATAATAACTAACTACTATAAACTCTGGAATGGTACTAAACAGTAGGCTAATAGACAGGCTCTCGTATTCTGACTCTGCCCATATGTGGGCATATGCCATAAGGAAAGCCAGGTCAGCTTCTGTGCAATTTGCGCTGGTGACAATGTTCCATTTGTGGCTGCTGGCCGTTCGATATGCAACCACATAAAAACCTCTGGGGCTATTTTCATCATTAGACAAATCAAGACGCGCCTGGATGTAAGGTCATTGACAATGCAACATTAAAGGCCAAACTCCAAACCATGGATCCTACATTTCCCATATATGCATCTGGATACTATCATTCTTGCCAGTTTTTCTGTTCTAAATGATTGGACTCCAAGCCTAAGCTTATGACATTAGTTGGGTAATTTTCGCTTTTTTGCGCTCCTCCAGAGCCACAAAAGTCATGATGCAACTGTGAGTGCCCCTTTAAGTGACCTAACTGTAGAAATTCCACATGGAGGCTTCCTGAGTTTCCCTATGTTTGCAGTAGGGAGACCTTACAGCATGTGTGGAGCACTTACTCGCCGGCATGAAGTCTAGCAACCCGGAGAAAGCATAATTCATTATGAAAGGAATCAAGAAACAAATGTGACAAGCACGCACGCACAAACACACACTTCTGCTGAGCTTAAGTGGTGAGTCCGGCGCTATTAGTTACTGATGAAAAATGAGGGCAGGCAGGAAGACAGCGAGAGAGAGGTGAGGTGAGCCGAGTGCGAGAGGGAAGAAGAGAAAATTAGGAGACGGAACAGAGAGCTGTTTGCAAATCTGTGTGTGTGTGTGTGTGTAAGAAAGAGAGCCAAGAAGAAATGACAAAGGAGGGAAACAGGGAGTTGGTTGTAGTGAGGGAGGAAGAGGTTGAGACAGGGGAGTAAGACAGAAGGTGACAGACGCACAAACGCAAATGCACAACCTGTACATTATAATAGGTGTGTTTACTTTTTTGTCACGTATATATCTTTGCGGGTCTGTGTGTGTGTCACATTTCCACTGCAGGAACCTTACCTATACATGTGTTCCTGTTGTATAGTTCCTTTCTCCACAAATCTCCCTTTGTACGCTCCAATAAAGGGCTGAACACTGCTGACTGGTCCAAACACCGGCCTTTTCCACAGTGTTTTACAGCCACCGTTCTTAAAAACCCACTGTGAGTGTCTCAGACTTTTTAAAGATGGGTAGTCAGACATTGCTAGGTTCTGTTCTCCAGCAAAAATTCAAAATAAAAAAAAAGTATTTCAGAGCTTTTTGTCACATTTCAGCAACTTACAAACACACTCCATAACCCCCCCGAACAAAGCTGGAAGTTTAAAAAAAACTCAAGCAAAAAAAATCAATGAGCACCTGCGAGACAGTTGATGAAAATGGTGGAGTAGCTCGAAGTGATTTGGTGTCTGCTTTGTTAAAAGTTACTTTCTTCTGTACCGTTTTCATCTTCTCTTCGTTCGTTTTCTCAACGTGAAAAACTTCTCGAATCAAAGTGTTTTTATTGATCCACCGTTGATTGTTTTGCTAGTGTACAATAACACTTTTGGGCGAAAAGTCAGTGAAACCAAAGAAAGCGAGGCTCATCCGTATCGTATGTACCGATATGTGTTATATGTGCCAATCATCGTGCGCACGTTTATCTATGTGGGCGCTTTTGTGGTGAGAGACATCAAGCCGAGAGAGAAGCTGAAAAGAAGCACCAGTTTGTGACAGAAAAAGAGCCTGACAATTAATCTCCCATGAAGTTATAAGTGCAAGTTTCAAAGGTTGAACAAGTGTGTGTGTGTGTGTGTGTGTGTGTGTGTGTGTGTGTGTGTGTGTGAAAATGTAGGCGGATAAATCTTCTGTGAACCTTTAAATCAAACTACAAAAGGTGGAATAAGTGCGTGCTTGTGCATAAATCTGTGTGTGTGTGTGTGTGTATGTGTATGTGTATGTGTGTGTGTGTGTGCGCGCGCGCGTGCATGTCACCTATTAGTATGTTCCTCTCCCGACACACACTCTCACTGTATGCGCAGGAAAAAAAATGGAAAAGAGAGAGAGAGTCAAAAGCTGTCTGTGGGGATCACATGCGATTAATCCGGGCCATGTGCCTTGCTCGAGGGCACAGCAACCCCGACACATCAGCCTGACGGATTAAAAGTATCAACATAAATCCCCTTTTCATCACGACGGCCTTAAACTGTGTCAGCCTTAAAAGTGCAGCGACACCATTGTTTCTGTCTCTCCTCGCTCACTCGTCTTGAAGAAAGTTGGCTCCTTTTTTTCTTTCTTGTACAAGCTCCAAGAAGAAGAAAAAAAAAAAACTTTTCCCAGTGTTACTCTGAAAAGACTAGGCAACTTTCAAAAAAAAGCCATATCGAATTAGGAGATTAGAAACAAAGCATTCGGATTGTGAGAAAAACGCATTAGCGTGGAAAGTGAATTGAGAATGAAATTTTAATCAAAAGCTGTTCAAACACTTTATACAGAGTGTGTGCTTGTGTGCGGCACACAATACAGCATTGTTTCATTTGTATTTAATGTGTAAGCAAATGAGTTGAATGACCCCTCCTCCTCTTTACCCTAAAGTCATATTCTAATTGAAACCTTTTGCTACTTCCTCTTATTTCCTGTCTGGCGTGCCGATACCCTCCATCCTCCCACGCTGGCCTCTCTAAAAGCACATTATCAGCCACTTACCTCTGTTTAGCAGAGCATCGATTAACAATGCACTAGCATAAAATGTCACCAATGCCCTGGTCGATGCCCTTTTTGTTAGCTCCCATGCTAATGTCCTTGGCCATTTGTTGGGACATGCTAATGTGCTAATCAGAGCGGAAGAATTGTTTAGCCTTAGGGGCCAAGGTTTTGGCTACACTGTGGCCCAATGCCAGCCAGCTCAGCTCAGCTCAGCTCTGCTCACACACACATAGACTGGAAGGGAAATTACCTAGAGTTAAAAATTCCCTGGAGGGTTACCTTAATTCTTCTCAGAAGAGTATGAATCAGACTCAACTCTGTTTTCCAATAAATTTAACTTGGTGACACACACACACACACACACAGGACAAAATAACAGGTGCACATAGCTCATGACATGACAGGACTCCATAGCTGCAGAAGAACTAGTGGGGCTCTCAGATGGGTCATGTTTACTGTATTTACAAGACTCCACTTAAATTGCCCACTTATGTGGCATTCACAATATATATTACTGTACATTTTAACAGAATATTCTTGGAGCCCATGGTCGGTACCATTTTTTTAATAAATCATTTGCTGGCTCCTTGTTTCAGGTTCCCCATATGACACAAAAATGCAGAAAAGACAAAATGAAAGGGAATGATTCAGAGACTGTTTTCTCCTGCCTCAAGTCATCATTCCTGTGCCTAAAAGAATCTGCTGTGTCTAGTCTTAATGACTGCGACCATGTGGCTCTCACCGCTATCCCGAAGTAAATTGTGTTCTCCAGCATGTCAAAGACAACATCCCTGCCTGGACCCTCACCAGTATGCTTTCAGAACCAACAGATCCATAGAGAATGCCATATCCACTGCACTCCACTCAGTCTTCCCACTCCTGATGGATACAATTTTTTGGACTTTGAATGATGAGTCTCAGCATTTCAATTTGAACACAGCATAAGATGATCAGCATCAAGCACCAAATGAGTTACAGCAATCATGTGAAACATGATGGTGGTCACCAGCAGTTACAGCTGTAGAAATAACAGAAGCTGTAATATATTTATATAACAATATATAACAATATAAATGTCAGTGTGAAGGAGTAGAGAGGTAAACAGTGACATATCTCTCTGGTGCTGTAGGTTTCTCTCTACTCATGAGGCATGTTCATCCATCATGCATGCATGTGAGGACACATTGTGATGTCTGCTGACACATCTGTTCAGTTTACGCATGAATGTCATAATATCTGACTGCATGTGAGTACAACTGTATGTGTTATGGAGTGTATGTGTTACGATATATAGGAGGTTGAGCGTAAAGATGGCTTGGGGTTAACTTTGACCAACCTATTCGTTGAGATGTAGAAGTTTCTGGCTGGCTTTAAACATGTATACTGTAGCCTACATGCACATACGGATACAATCATGCAGGGATGGAAATTGAGGAAGAAAGATGTAAACATATAATTAGGGTTAAGCAGGTTGTTGAGAGATACAGTTAGTGTACAAATAAACAAGTCTCTACAATTGTAAAGACGGCACAGTCATCTAGTTTTTGTCATGTTTGAATGATTAATCGCCTCTGCTAAGGAGGTTCTGTTTTCACCTGTGTCTCTTTGTTTGTTGGTTGGTTGGTTTGTCAGCTGGATTACACAAAGACTAATGAAGGGATCCACAATACTTGGACGCATGGTGTCTTGGCCCAGAACAGACCACATTGAGTTTTGGTGCGGCTCCGGATAATGCGACGGATCCAGCAAATGTTTGGTATCTATCAGAGAGTACAATTTGACGCAGAGCCTAGATCTGATGAACTGAAATTATGGTTAAGCAATTATGGGTAGTTTCTAATTCAGAGTGAGGATATCAAGTCGGATATTGGATTACGCTTGATTGAATTAAAGTGGTCTGTTGGGCCTTGGTGGAGGGATGCACTCCGCTGAGTGCCATTCTTTATCATTAATTTGTGTGCGGGCTGAGAAACTTGTAAAGCTTATACACAAATCACCAATGTGCTAGTAACAAGCTATTATTAATAATGCATTCGGGCACCAGCTGTATAAGTTATGGTGGTCTCAGCAAATAGAAGGTTAAAGTAGTGTCTGCCAGTGATATCTAGCATGCTAATAAGTTGTGCTTCATATGACGGCTCCAAATTTCGACGGCAACAGTAACCAGCATGTTGTCAAAATGAGATTCCTGGTATATTTTACTGACTGTAGCTGCTGTCAGTGGATATCACAGACAGTGGTTACTAACATCAACGTGCAGGAGATGATCAGACAATTATGTGACTGCCTAGCAACAGCAATTACAGTCATAGCAAGTGCGTGTGTTTTCTTTCTGTTTGTGCATAATGACGACTCGCAAACCGACTCGGTGCATACTCACGTCTACTGTATCAGACTGTGCACATACACAAACGCCTCAAACACCCATAGGTCAGGAAAATCTCTGTGCTGTGCTGTGCTTTTAAGGAATTCACTTAGAGTTTTGTTTATATCGGACTTTGTTGGTGGTTATTTGTCTTGTGAGAGCGACCAGCTGGAGGTCAGAGTCCCTTCACCCTTTTCTGTTTGCCACTACATCACAGGGACTACCGCAGGACTGCGGACCATCTTCCTTGAATAAAAACTCGCCTGACACGAAAACCACACCTGTGTTTCTGTCGGATTTTTTATTCAGCGTAGCGCTTCCTTTTTCACCCCCTTGTCTCTGGCAGTTTTTCATCGGATCTGACACCGAACACAACCTGTAAAACTCTTCGCTCAGCAATACCGGGCCACGGAGAGAGAAAGAGAGAGAAGAAAGTGATGAGACAGAAGCGAAAAACAATGAGAGACAGACAGATGGCAAAATGGTGAAAAAGCTAAAGTGGAAAGAGAAATGCTTGTTAGCACCTCACTGGCCCAAATAAATATAAGATGACACACCTGACTGATAATTAGTCTCGAGAGCGTTTGTGCCTCTGCGTGTAAGAGAGGAAGTGTGTGGAAGCATGTGTAAATGTGGGACTGCGCGTAATGTGTGTGCTTGTGGACGTGTTTGTGTGTAATGGAAAGCGGGGCAGAGGCCTTTGCATGTGTCCAAGCTAATGGGTATCCTGGCACACATAATCAGAGAGAAAGCAGAGAGAGAAAGGGATGGAATGAGAGAAAGAACAAGAGGTTTTCCACCGATGCTCAAATGAGGTGGCGTGGAGCACGAGAAGAGGGTGAAAAGTCAATAGTTCCAGAGAGGGGAGGGTGTGGATGAGGCGAAATGGGACAGAGCTGTTATTTCATTTAATAGGTGACCTATTTCATCTGCTATTTGTTGTTTTTTTCTTCGGCAATAAGCACTTCTGTACTCCATCTCATGCCAAAAAAACAAACACCTTTGGATTTAATTACATGAGGGAGAGAGATCGACAATGGAAGCGAGGAAAAGATGAGGGAAGATGGCGAGACAGAGGGATGGAAATGGATTTTACTTGTAGTCAACTAACTTGCATCATTGGCCGGGCTTTAGTCAAATCCTTAAGAGGATCTGGTCCGAAAAACAATTCTCTTATGTTTCAGCCCAAAGCAATATTTGTAAACATGGGGAAAGATGCCAGTGAAATGCCACAGTATATAAGACATATTTTTGAAACACACACACACAGACACGCACACACACACACACACACACACACACACACACACACACACACACACACACACACACACACACACACACACACACACACTGAGAAAGAAATGCAACACACACTATTATCCTTTCCATCTCTTCAGATTAGCATTAAAACTGAAACGCAGACATTTCCTATCATTACAACACTGTAACTTCCCCTGCTTTATGGCTACTTTATTGTCCTTGCGTGCTATTTATGGATTCCGCTGTTTGTCCACTCTCCTGTGTTTGGTTTGATGTTCCGGGCTTGGTTGTTCTCTACCTTTCCTCTAGGGTTGAGATATTTTTGCTACACAAGTCGGAGTTTTTATGTCTCACCTGCACGGATGGGAGGTCCTCTTTCTTTCAGATTTTGCCATTTGTTCGTGCCAATGAATTAAACAAAACAAAACATAATCTCTAAGTGCAACAAAACAGAGAGAAAGAGTGCTTTCGTCTGTGGTGCGAATGTGATCCAACCTCAATTTTTAACCAGAATTCCAGGTGTACAGCTGATAGTTTGCATCTTATTGCACATGCTCAGTATGAGCTCCCTTGTTCTCCTCAGTTGTGTAAAGGCAGCATATCTTCTTTGCAGAGTGTAAAACAGTGTATTTTCAAGTGCATTCAACATTCTGGTGGAATAGTTTTGCCTGGTATACTGCCCAGATAATTACCATAGTAATGAGCAAATGCCAACTTGCCGTTGCTCCATGTTAATTGCTAGACAATACTTCGCTCACATGAATATGCATGCATCAGTACAGAGCACAGGACCTTCTGCCTGTATATACTCAGCCAAGTGGCCGGGGCGAAATGTTAACGTTAACGTTTCTGTAAACCACAGATGCGTTCAGATGCGGACATGTCATGTTCTGTTCATATTACATGTTTATTATCTAACTTTCTACGTTGGTAGGTGGAGGTGCTGCCCAACTGTTCAAGTGTTGCAAGCATGAAACCACGCAGTATTTTCGACATGGGACCACAGTGTTCCAACCAGTGTTGTGCCTGAACGCGTTCAGTGAACGATCGTTCATGAACTCGTTCATGTTTTGGGTGAACGTGAACTGAACGTACTGTATTTCTGCTTGATGAACGTTATTGTGAACGCGTTCATCCTGGCGTTTGTGAACCGTGCTTTCTCACAGTTTAACTTCGTTCAAGAGAGTGTCAGATTTCCATAGAGCCTTCCAGGCGAAAACCGGGCTAAAACACATCGTAAACAGGCTTTATGTAGTGGAAAAACACTCTGTGGTGGCTGGTGTTGCCAGCCACCACATGTGTCATCAAAATGCGAAGCATGGAGGCAAAAACAAATTAAGGCAGAAGCACTACCTCAGACTCTGCCTCCACTATTAATACAGCATCTTTGTATGATTACTTAAAACAATTTCATGAAAAGGTCAGTGACGATCCAGGTGGGAAAAATCTTACCTTTTGTGTGAACTATGACCGCCAGGTTTCAAGAAGCAACTCTGTACATCAACAACGTCAACAGCAAGCCTGAAACGGCACATTGAACTAAAGCACCCGGCGAGCCTTTCAAGGTATGTGCGAGTGAATCAAAAAAATCAAAAGACACGGCAATGGCGAGCCAAAACAGATCCTCTAACCCACATCGCATTAACGGCGTACAGTAGCGGCTCCATTGTCTTCATCTCCCAGCCGCAGCTGGACAACCTGGTTTTGCAGTATACTGTCGGAGACCTGCAGCCTTTGAGTAAAGTGGAAAGACCAGCTGGTTGGATAAGGATTCAAAAAAGTGTTTTGAATTTTGAATTATGAACTATGAACTGAACTTCATTTTAAAATTTGTTAACTGAACTTTGAACTAGTTCAAATAGAAAGTGAACTTTCCCAACACTGGTTCCAACATGTTTTTAACAAGACCTCATGACAGCTTCACCCCATTTGTGTCGCCCAAAAAAGGTATCTAAGAAACAGATAAATAAAATAAGGGATTTTTGTTCCCAAATCTAAACCGACCATAAGTGCAGTGTTGTGATAGAAGGAAAATGTAACCTAAAGAAACCTTAATTTGCAAATGAAGAGGTAAATTCTACCTCAATCTGCATGCCATGTTCTTGTTTTATTTTTTTACCTATACCAGTGCCTCCTCTATTAATTAGCTCACATGTAAATCAGTTTTATAATGAGGTCTCTACAACAACAGATTGGGCTCCTATAAAGTTACAGGTATTGTGTTATTAAAGATTGGAAATGAGCTGAAAATAGACACTTCATTTGGACATGCTAGTCACACACACACACGCACACACACACACACAGCATCACATAATCTAATCAAGCTTCTTTTTTATAAATTTAAACCTTGGTGTCAGCCAAACAGCCTTTATGATTGATTGTAAACAATAACTTGTCATAGCAATCTGTGAAAGAGAGAGAAAGTGTGTGCATTTGTGTGTTGATTTGCTGTGTGTGTGTGTTTGTGAAAGGCAAGGTAATTAGGTAATCAACAGCTGTGCCAGACAGACAGGAAGCAGCTTGTTAAGAAACTGAAACGGAGATGGAAATAGATAATGAGATAGAAGGAGAAGTAGAATGAGCCACATATAAACAGAAACAAAGGCACAGAGCAAACAGGAAGAGGGTCCGGGAGCGAGAGGAAGACCGAGAGTGATGGAGAGATGAGGGGGGTAGTGACAGAGGGAGACGTCAGATGTGAGGACAGGTGCTGTTGTCAGCTCAGAAAACACATGTAAACCTTTTATTGACAGGAGGAACCAATTACTGACAGCAAGAAGGGAAGGAAGTATTTCACTGTCACACCAGGAAGCACAAACAACCCTACACAGAGACTATTATTCCTTTTTTTCATTGTCAAACATCTGATGTGCCCCTCTGTGGGCGGGAAGCTTGTGTGTGAATAAAGACGGAGCAGCAGGTGACCCGAGGTTAAAGCCCCAGGCTCTCAGGGCGAAGAGGTCACCGGCTTGAATCACAAACTGTTAAAAATCTGTCAGGAGGCAAGTGATGGGCTAGATCTGAGTTTTCAAAAAAAAAAAATGATGTCCTTATTGATTTCCTGTCTGGTTTGACTTGACCTCAATGCAAAACTTCATGTGGACAAGAAGAGAAGTCAAGACGAAATAAATAGTTTAGAGAACTTGCCTTTGACGAACAACAACTGCCGTCCATGATTGTGGCTGGGAACCGGCAGAGAATGCATGGATATATCCTTAAGACACCGCAATATTAACTTTTCACTGTCAAAATATTGAATAAAATTCAGTCAGTTCATATCATGGCTGTTGTATTGATAGTTCTGGGTCATTTAACTCTTTCAAGAAGCCTCCTTATGGAAGGCATCTCTCCAACCATACCCAAACACTTGCCTCTATTAACAACAACCACGATTGTATGCTGACATATCTATGTTTTTTTCACTACACAAGTGTGTGAGATTTTAATATTAATGTAATATATCTGACACATGGGGCGCCGTTTAGCTCAGTGGGTTCAAGTCCTGGCCTGGGGCCCTTTGCTGAGTGTCACTCCCCCTCTCTCTCAACCTGTTTCCTGTCACATCTTCAGCTGTTCTATCAATAAAGCCATAAGGACAAAATATCCTTTAAAAATGTCAAAATATATATGAGACCTGTATTTGCTTGAATTATAAGTTTGTATAACTCAGACAAAGTCAGCTGTCCAGTGATGCACACTGCCCAGTAGCCATGGCTGCAGCAGAATAAATCAAAATGAAGGTGCATTGCCAAGACTGGACTCCAGCTGTCCCCATTGGTATTTTTAGATGATGCAATGGGTGTAAATATTGGTTGCCCTGCTGGAAGTAACAAAGTGTAAAATGGCTCCTTGGATAGCTTCATCCAGGGACTAATAAACTGGCACACAGAAAGTGATGATTTTTTTTTGACGGTAGCTTCACAAGTTTCTTTGGAATAACTACAGACGAACTGGGTCATTAGTGCCTTGAATGAGCGAGACCGCCAACAGAAACATGGAATCTTTGTCAACAGAAAAAAGCCTGGGGATATGACGCCAAAAAGCTGCCATGGCACATGATTGGCAAGTCCTGGAAACATTAGATTAAATGAATGCATTTCATTCCTTCTCACTTCCTAGTGCTCAAAGGAATTTACCAACCTCAAGGCCAACCATTGTGAAGCTCAACCTTTGTCATCTTCTACCTGCGTCCCCTTCTCTTTCTCCGCCATTGCCCCACTGTTGGCTTGCTGTTGAGGCCTTCACAGGCTTCACAGCCTCAAAGCAACAACATTGTCTCAATTTCCAACTGCCCTCTCTCCTCCGATTCCTGTCCTTCCCTTCCCCTCTGTCATCCTCATCCTTCTCTTCTCTCGCTGTCTAAACATGGAAAGAGAGCTATACTTCGCATACAGCTGCTCGTCTGCTTTTTTTTTTTTGCTATCCTTTAGTCCCTCTGTCACCGTCCTCCTCTCCTCCAGCTCACTGCTAAAAATACAGGCATTCACCAGAGCCATGAAAGAAAAAGGACGTAAAATCGTTTTTCTTCACATTTGGTTTACTCCCTCCCCCTCCTTTTCCGTCATTACTTCTCTGTAAGCTGCTCGTTAAAGTGGCAATATTCAGATATTCAGTCAAAGCAGAGATGTCGTTCCGTTCCTCTTCCCGCTGCTCTTGTCCTCTCTCAGCATGGTCTAAACAAAGTTGGGGTATAATAGGTTGCATTCTTTTATAAACTGTGTTTATGACCAAAAAACTACTCATCTACATCTCCTCTTTTTGTCCCTTCCGAAGTTGGTCATCCAACTCCCTTTTATTCAGTACCCGTCCCCTCCCTGCCAATTGGAATACAATCTCCCATCTCACATTCTCACTAAGTAAAGCAACTTTTAATGTCTTTTCCTTTTCTTCTTTCAGCGGATCCTTTTAGCCTCCTCCTGGGAGACGGAGGCGCTCGGTCCCCTCAGTTTGTTTGTGTCGTTCTTTCACTCGTGCATGCTCGAGAGCTCTCAAGTCAAGGACAGGAGCTTGGTTTTTTTGATTTACACGATGAAAAGAATTAATTAAACAGCAGCGATGGGGCCCTGGGGTTCCCCGTTGCTCGAGGAGGGTGGGAAGGCAAAAAGCGGGAGGGCAGAATGAAAGAGTGGAGCCGATTTGGAAAAAGGAAGGGAAAAAGGACAGACAGCGGGAAAAGAGAAGAGTGCCGGGTGGGAGAGCAAAAGGAGGACAAGTTGTTGGGTATGAAACAGAGGGAGGACATATGGGACACAGGGAAGGAAGGAATGGGAATAAGAGAGCAAACAAAGAGAAAAAGAAGAGCGGAGAGGGACTGGTATACCTCCAACATTTGACACCTCTTCACAGACACACACACAAACACGCACACTCACCCACACGAGGGACAGGAAGTTAGCGTTAGCATCGGCACTGCTGCTTGCTCTGTGACACTGTACATCTCCGAGGAGCGGGACTCGAACACGCGGGGCCCGCGTAGGTCGCCTTAATTAGCCACACATCCCACTACGCAGGTTCCCAGGAGGGTTTAACAGGGGCACGGAGGGTGAGGAGACGAAGGATGGGGGAGACAGGAGGGAGGGCGAGGAGCGGGAATGGGAGTGAGGGTGGAATGGGTATTAGAGCAAAGGGAATAAGCCAATGGGATTGGAAGGTTATTTAAAGCGTGGCCTACAAAAACATTCAAAAAAGTACTGTGTGTGTGTGTGTGTGTGTTTGTGTGTCTGTGTTAGATGCGAGTGAACGCCTCAAATGTGACCTATAGCACGCATGTGTGTTTACTGTACAGTCGGGATGAACCCTGTGATCCCCTCAGCATATTCAATGAATTCAGTACGAGCGTGAACCCAGTGCCTGCCTGTGTGTGTGTGTGTGTGTGTGTGTGTGTGTGTGTGTCTGCATGCATTCACGCTCACATACGTGTATGCATATGAGTTCGTCCTGGTGATTGAGTGTGCTCAGGTGGCGCGGGTCATTTCGGTGAGTGACAGAATGATGCTAGGCGAGGCTGTACACATAAACCCCATCCATATCTGCGAGGCCTAATTAGCCAGCTCAGGACTATGATGGAGCGGTGGGGCTCACCAAAAGAAAACGCCTAACGAACACAAACGCCGCCTTCATCCCGCCGAAAATCTTACTCTACACCCGCTCTCTTGATGTCCTTTTTCCCTGTAATTGACAGCTAGTGCTTCACACTTATATAAACTGTCTCCTAACCTGGAGAGTTACAGGGGTAACCTTTGTAGAGACGTCACTTTTTTACTGCTTGCTCTTTGAGGTAAGGCTGCATCCGAAGAAACACAGTAAATAGCGTTTTTGGGGGGGCTGTCACATGGGTCAGCTTACTTAATTGGATGGTGAACAAACTCCAGAGGGTGGTAAATTACGGCGCACCTTGGAGGAGAGCTGATGGATTCCAGCTGAAGTTACAAGGACTTAAATCAAATTCATTCCAATGACCCATGCTCCCAATAGTCTTTCCCCTGCTGGATGACAGGTTTATTTTAAGGTTGATTCACTTACAGGTAGCTGGTTTGCCTGCGGTGTTTGGTGTGAACAAAGCAGGCCGAAAAAATTACATTATTCCGCCGTGGTTCGGACTAATCTGGGGGACGCACGCGCTGATTTTTCTAAAGCCCGGGGTTGGTAACATTGGATAAGTCAGCACGGAAGTATCAAACCAAAAAAATCCCCACCTCCTCCCTTCAGGCCTCATTCAAAGCCACTCCTCCAAAACGAATTACAGTCACTGCCTGACTACATCACCTGCCCTGTAGCTCTTGCTGGGGGATGTGTGTGAGCAGTGGTCAATCACAGACATACCTTAGTCCAAATAGGCTACCTGGCCCAGCAGTTACTGCTCACCTCTGAGGATGTGTGTTAACTGGATTAGCAGGTATTGAGTTGCTCGACCAATGGCTCACACGTTCTTTGGCTGGGGGTGTATTCTTTCTCCTTAATGTGTACTGTCCAGCGCATCGTCGCCATCGCTAACTGTATCCTACTACCTGATGTCTAATTTTATCATAAAGAACATAAAAAATGAACATGGCTACTGTAAGCATTCACCACTGTCAACCACAATGTTAGGATTTGGATTTATTGACTGCAGTTTCTCTGTTATTCTTGTGCAACTAGCTCTCTAACACTGTTAGCATCATCTAAGCCCAGCCTTGTGGAGGACTCATGTGGGAAGGCAGCCATAGGTAGGCAGGTAAGCTTTCCTTTCATTAGGGCCGGGTTGAAATGATTGAATGACCTTATTACAGTGGCATCCACAAATACAGGGCTTATTATTTATTTTATCAGACCATTTGATTTCTTGATTGCTTTTGGGATGGGAAGAGATTCTCTACAAATATGACAAAAATACTTCTTAAATAAATTACAACATAGCTCTTAACCTGACATAGAACAATAATCGAAAATAGCTCCTGTCGTACTCTCTCTTCCTCCCAGAACTATTTCTTATTATTTTTCATTCCATTAATGTCTACATTCTAACATTTTCCATCCAACTTTTTGTTCCTGTTATCTTTCCCCTTTATTCTCTCCCCTCCTGCCATCCTTTTTCCTGCCAGCCCATGCTCACTCACATCGCCCTCCCTCAATTCCTCCTTCTTTCACCTCTCCTGTCAAAGCCCTGCTGATGTTTATCAGCTTTAAAATCTGGACATCTTTACAGCTCCCACAAACAAACTCAGCTCCAACTACAAAAAAAAAAAAAAAAAAAAAAAAAAAAAAAAAAAAAAAAACACACCCACAAAAAAAAAAAAAAAAAAAAATCAGGCAAAAAAAAAAAAAAAATCCAGCACAAGAAAAAAAAGAAAAAAAAGTCAGACGGCAAAAGCATCTGTGTGGTTCCTGCGCAAAAAGACAAGCATGTTCTCGATGTGCCCATTTTCCGTGCCTCTGTCAGCGCGCACTCGCTCTGGACATCCTCCAAAGCAATGGATGCGATC
>OMLP01020693.1:17268-28556 GCA_900302685.1 Spondyliosoma cantharus
CTTCTTTCACCTCTCCTGTCAAAGCCCTGCTGATGTTTATCAGCTTTAAAATCTGGACATCTTTACAGCTCCCACAAACAAACTCAGCTCCAACTACAAAAAAAAAAAAAAAAACAGCAAAAAAGATAAAAGAAAAGGGGGGGAGTGGGGGAGGGAGAATGAAATGAGAATGAAATCCAAACTTTTGTTAGTGACACGATGTGAGGGGACAAAAAAAACACAAGGACGGTATGGTGTCATTGACCTCTGCAGGCCTTATATGCTTGAGTGGGACTGAAATGGAAAATAAGAGCACAGACAACAGAATAGTCAATCTGTAAGCAATCTAGCACAAGAGGGGGATGAGGGGACAATGGGACAATTGGGAAAAAACAGATTGCATAAAAATAGAAATAGTGGAGGAAGAAAACCAACTGTGATGCTTCGATACACTATAACCAAAACACATTGTCAGAGTATATGTGTACATGTACGCACGTTTAGAGACACTTTCGGCCTCAATTCTGTGTTGTGCAATCAAGGGAGAAGAGAAGAGGGAGGGAAGGAGGAAAGAGCGATAAACACACACTATTATCACTGGGGTGGCCATTTCCTCTGCTCCTCTGTTAAAGGAACCCCACAGACTTTGTATGTGTGTGTGTGTGTGTGTGTGTGTGTGTGTGTGTGTGCGTGTGTGTACGCACTTGCACTATTATCCTAGCGATTTGATCTTTCAGGGCCAAATCTATACTCAGAGATTGAGGTGTTGAAATACAGTACATAAAACCCTTCTAATATACTTGAAGTCAGGATATGGAAAAGCAGAGTGGGAGGGAGAGCAAAGTGATAAAGTCGGGCAATTTTAGGGGACTGCTGTTAAAAATTGCGGTGCTGCTGGAGAGATACACACCAAAACATTTTTTTATTTTTTATTTTCTAAAGGTAAGATAAGTTATCAGGAGGTTGGACTTTGAAGATGAGATGATTTAATCATCATTTTAGCAGCTGATGATAGAGGCGACACTTGACTGGTTAAAGCAACAAAATGTCACTTCCTGGAGAAAGATAACTCATAGTTGACTCTCATCCTCAGGTCCTTAAATACTGACACTTTGGGTTGGCAGCTCAAGTCGGATGCCAACCCGAAGCATCAGTATTTGGTTTAGGGTTGTGATCAACTTGAAAGGTCGATGAAGTTAAAGGTTATAAAAGTAAGGGGTAAATACACTGCAGATTCTCTCACATACACCCACTGGCGCCCAGCCAAAAGCATATTGTTGCAGTGAACTGACTATACTATGTCTCCATTGTGATTTAACTGGAGGTTCCCTTACTAGTGACTAAGAGCTCCACTGGCAGCTCAGCTGTGATTCACAGAAGATTACTCCCTCATTTAAACAGTATTAAAAGACAGCCACAGACGCAATCATAATGTGATAACTCTGTTGCAATGTGCAGTGCTTCAATGGGCTAATTATGTACAGTGCTGAAGAGAATGTTACACATTAGACCAACAACAATCTGAATGTACTGCTGTACCTAGAACAACCTTCTGCTGGCGCTAGAACAAATATGAAATGGAGGCACGGGCTTAAACAGCAGGGCACCAAATTACGTGTAAACGCTTCAGGGTTTGTTGATACCTGCACGTACCCAACCTGCTATGAGTTCCAGTCTGCATTGCCTAGATATGCATTGATAAACCACCTGAACCTGACTCGACCAAAAAAACACCAACTTTGTGCATTATATAAACATGATCGTCAGGCTTGGGCATCATCTCAAACCAGGTCGGATAAAAATTTAAAAAGAAGGCAGACTAAACTAGCTGGACAGGAAACCTGGCACTCATGAGGAAAGACGTTGACAGATGTGTCCTGCAGGAGTCCAGGTGCGTGCATATGGGGTATCAGAGTCGAGTATGAGCAAGTCATGTGACCCTGGTTAGACGGATGGGGCAGAGAGACATGTTTCAAATAGAAGAACACAAGCACATTGATTATGCATGCCCCTTAACATAAACACATAACATATGACTATATCCACGTATCCATGTATATAAAAACACACACACACACACATTGCTATGATTGAAAATGAGTGTAAGTACCTCAAGGGAATTCTGCATTTTTCTCTCTCCGGGGACAAACACCAACAGCGACACTGATGTTGTGCTCTCAGGGCCTCTCTCTCTCTCTCATTTTTCTTGTTACATTTCTCTGTCCATAAACTCTCTCGCCTCAACTCTCCCCTTTCTTCCTCTCTCTCTCTCTCTCTCTCCCTCCTGTTGGCAGACAACCCTCTTTCTTTCTTTCTTTCTCTCATTCCTCCTCCCCGCTGCTGTGTTTTTAATCCTCGTGTGTGCCAGTAGAGACTGCAGACATCTTGGCCCCTATGCTGTGTGTGTGTGTGTGTGTGTGTGTGTGTGTGTGTGTGTGTGAGAGAAAGAGAGAGAGAGAGAGAGAGAGAGAGAGAGAGAGTGAGTGTATCCCAGGGAGACTGCCAGCACTCAAACAAAAGCTCTCGGTTAAGTTAGTTTGTCTTTACAAACGACTGAAACCATACAACACTTAACCCTGTGCCCTGCGTCTTTCCCTAGTCTTGTGTGGATTTAAGGTTCAAACGTAAAACAAAAAAAAAAACTGTGTGTGTGTGCGTAACTGGATTTGTGATTCAAGTTCAAGCATCCTTTAGAGAGGTAAAGGCTCACAGCATGTTTTGCAGGTTTACAAACAAAGATTGACTCAACATTATTTAGTGGTGTGTGTGTGTGTGTGTGTGTGTGTGTGTGTATGGTCTATGGTGTATGTCAGAAGAGGAACACGTCCTGCGTTAATGAAAAGTGTACAACATTTATTTATGTAAGATATAACCGCCCTCCATACATCGCTGTGTGTGCGTCTGCATAACCCATGACGAGTTAATATAACATTTATGAAATGTACGACTTTGTGCTGATGAATAACTCATGCTGTGCGTTGGCTTACCTATGCGTTGAGGCACGCAATGATGCATACCACAGAAACATGTGCGTACACACTCACGTCACTGCTGTTTGAGTTTCGGCGTGTTGCATGTACTTTCTTAAGTGTGTATCGACGCACGTTTTCCTGAATATGCAGATGTTCTTGTGTAAATTTGTGTGCGCGTACGTATGCAGAGTTACATTAATAGTATATGACGCGAGCAGGAAATCTTCGCAAAACACCTGTCAAAAATGTCTACAGTATTTATCATAAACAAACATCGGGGACTCTGTGAATGCGTTTATATTGTTACTTTGGGTTATAGATCTCAGAGTCGTAACATGCGGGCAACTCTTCAGGTCTAACTGGATTTTTTTTACATTTTTCATTGCTGCCGTAGAAAGCAGAGAAATCATGTTGTTTTCTGTCCCCATTCAAGATGTTAAATAGAATTTCAATCAGCACACAGAATACGCAGTTAAGTTATTAATTAGTGATGTAAGATCAGACGTGCTTGTTCACAGTTTGTACCAAGAAGTGAAGTAGCCTACATGGGGCTGTTAGTTTGACTCAGGTCAGCAAAAGAACAGGATGTAATTACCTGACTGTAGGAGGGTTTTGTTTTGCTGCACAGGGCTCAAGAACAGAAATGCAGCATTTTTATTGAATGCATCATCGCAGTGTTCGACCTGTCACTTTGTGTAAAAATAGACATCGAATGAAATACTGAGTAACATTTGTTCACTGTCACAGTTTGATGTGAGAATGTTTGTTTTGTGAAGATTAAATTGTTCCATAAACTGAAATTATTTTAAGCACAAAGTCACAGACTTAAAGTCTTCGAAGACTTTAAGTCTGCTTTGTGTTTGCTATCCTGTAAACAATGAAGAGGTGAAAAGAGAGAGTTAATCAAAGCTTTCATTAATGCTTTTATCTGTGTTGAGCATAATTAGAGATGACACTTTCAGGTTCATAATTTCATTTTGGGTAACTTCTACAATAGGTTTATGTGCTCCAATGCTAAAAAAAACACAGCATTGCCACTTTGTCTGAAACACTCCTGTCTCCTTAAGGCCTGCCTCTTGAAAAACCCAGTCTCCTCTGATTGGTCAGCTCCCACATGCCTGACCCAGCAATGCAGTCAACAACGGAGCAGCTCTGTTAAATCAATTCTAACATGCCAAACTAGCCACTAGGCAAAAATCAATGCACATGTGTGACATGGTGACATAGTGTGATGCCACAATGTGATGGAATTATAAGTCGGACTACTGACGAGGTGTTTCAGGAGAAGTGTTTTCTATGGGAGAGAGGAGGTTGAGTTGGTGCAGGCTTTGACCTTTTTATCTTCCAAGATATTTTACATGCAAAAGAACCTGAATCACAGTATAAAACACTGAAGGGAAGGGAGAAAAAAAAATAAAAAATTGACTACTCCTATTCTGATATCTAAGGACGCTTATTATTTAAATCTTAACACTTTTTAGAACAATTTGAGACCTCAAACCTCAAATAATCTGATAATTAACTTCAACTGGGTCGGTGCTACGCAAAGATAAAAGCTTTTTGTGCAAATGACACATATCCTTTTAACCTTGAGTTTAAGGCTTTAATACCTAGGTGATTTTCACCGTTCAAATATGCAAAGATTATCTCTTCTAAAATGCTAAAATTTCACTTCTTGCCTGGAAAATTGCTGCCATGATTTTTGTTCCATTCCCCAAGAGGAAGTCTAAAAATATGAGTTTTTAACCTTCTTTTTAATGTTACAGGTTGCGCAGAATAGTCAGAAAATCACTTTCTGAAGTACTTTCTTTGTACTAATTACTTTAATTCAACAGTGCTTTCAGTATCATATATTGTACATTATAAAGATGGTTCAGCCATTTCAGGACATACTATAAAATCAAGACATGGAACTTTTTTTCCCCTGCCACCGCAAGCAAGGGCTTATGATTATTATAAAACAATGTTATTTGGCACACGCACACATGATAAATAACATGTCCCTGTATGAAGTGTGGACAGTGCATTACCCCAGTTTCTGGTATTGAACAGGGCCCATTAGCACTGTTAATCTATGGATCTAATCACGATCATGAAATAGGGCACCGTTTCCACTCTGGCTGCATCAGCCACAGTCATAAACTATGGCACATTTTCCTCACATAACCCACCAGGCTCGGGCTGGGGTCATCTTGAGTGTGTGCCACTTATGTTAGGCTTAATTTATTCAACATAACAAAGTCTGTAGAAGGAGTGGGCAGAGAAGAAAAGCAAATTTTACAAGTGAGACAGAACTCCCACGAGGCTGTGAAAATGACTAACACCATCAGTAGCAACAGTGAAAACACAACAGGGTCAAGCCTACTACATAGGCAATGCAACTTCTAAATTAAAAATTGAGTAAATAATACAGTGAATTTGGCAGAAAGGATGTGCATAGCAGGATTATACGGTAAAATAACATGGTATCAGAATGATACTAAGGTAGCATGAAAGGGACAAAAAAAAAATAACTTGAGAATGATAATAATCAAAATTAATTCCAAAAAACAGACTAATCTTGCCCGAGGGCGCCTCAATCGCACCTTCTGAGGGAGAGGAGATCCACACATGCACATCCAAACACCTCATTGGATTTTTATTTTTTAGAGCACCAGTACACAGCGGCAGAAGGGCAGGGAGGCAGAACTAAGCAGAGTGTCAATAACACAGTGCGATGGTGCCGTGTAATTACAGCTAAATGATATCAGAATGGCCAAATAGTGAGAAATTCAGAGAATAATGAATAACTACTGTATAATCAAAATCAATAAAGAAACAAATGAGAGCTGCAGGAGAGCTTTGATCCAAACTTCTGCGCTAATAGGGTGCTTTAATGAAAAAAAAATGACGGCGGTCTCCTGGGATACGCCACGGTGGAGCAGTCATTACAGTTATCATGCACAACAATTTGTTTCTTTTTTTTCGTCTTTCCCGGATAACTGTCAACCTACATACATATATTCAAAAATGTTATATGTGGAGAAACAGCATACATACACCCACGACCATAAACACACACACACACACACACACACACACACACACACACAATGCAAAAGCCCATGCTCCGGTTCTAATTACTGCATCCATTCACCAATGTGTTCCACCATTATACGCATACGCTGAACACCGTATCGTGTCAGATCACATTAAATCATCACGTAACAATAGGTAACAGGAACCAATTCACAAGATTAATTGTCAGAGGTAGTAATCAATCCCACCCTCTCATTCATATGAAAAAGCACACTCACTGTTTCATGTCTCAACCAGTAATATCTCATTAGAGATTAATACAGATCAGCTCTTTTAATTAGCCATCCCGCCCACACAGTCGCTGATAAAAGCTTCTGATCTTGCCTGTTGTATGCTGGCAACGGTCTGTACTGTGTGTGTGTGTGTGTGATTCTTCCCTGTAGTAAAAAATGTCAGCTTCACTCCCACCTGCAGTCTTCATTGCTGTTTCATTAGGGAGGAAACACAGAGGTAGTGCATTGCATTGAATCAGCCCTGCTTCTCGTTTGTGTGCGTGTGTGCAAGTGTGTGTTTACGCAGGTTTGTGCATTCATCCATGTGTGCACATCAATGCTCTTGTATATATTTGTGCTCGCAGCATCGTAATCTGAGCTTTTAAGCATGTCTTTGTTTATAGTATCACTTTGAAGATGGCAGGAGCTTGTGTGTGAGTGGATATGAATGTGAGCGAGTGAGCGTTCGCATCCGCAATTCTCTGCGTGCGCCTTTGTGAGAGCTATACCCTAATCTGGTTTTCTAAAGCATCACTTTCTATGTTTACCCTGACGTCACTTTGATGAGTTTTTCCTTCAGGGCAAGGAACGAAAAAAAGTATCCCACACGGATACGTGCCAAAGCTCATGGAAATAAGCAGTCGTTTAGAGTCACCTCCATCGCAACACCTCAAACAACACCATCCTGATGGATGACAACGGGCCAGGAAAATAACTTCTTTGCCTTCAGGCTACAATGGCTGGCAAATCCCAAAATTCATCAGACGCCTTCAATATTTCACCAGCCATGCTGAAGTGCAACACAGTATGAATCCACGAGCAATCCATTCAAGAAATATCCCAAAAAGGTTATCACACCATCAATAATATGTATGTGTCTATTCACTAGTACCCACCAGTCTTCGTTCCCAAAAGAGTAATCGTCCAATCACAGCTTAGCAAGCACAACTATCGCTCTCAATCGATACACAGAGGGAATGTTGTTTTAGCCTTTCAAAGACCAAGAAACCATACAGAAAAAGTGTGTGACAGAGAGACGTACAGATACCATTACTTCCTTACCAATAAGAAACCTTGACTTTGTATGTAATGCCGATTATGAATACTGATCAGATAACTTTTTAACAGCTGTGTACTTATAACCCCGGATGGATGTTATGTTAAAGATGTTGCATTGTTGATTAAGTTGCATTCTTGTATATATGACATTGCTGGGAAGTAACAGGTTCCTATGTCTGAGAAATAAATTAAGTGTTCTCGACATTAAGCTACATTGGTTACTTCTTAAAAGAAAAGCCAAGTTACGAATAGCTTATCCAGTGTGCAGTGTTTTTAAAACTTTTAATTGTCTGATGCTCTTATTTAGCTTAAAGCTGTTGTGTCATCAATTTTATTTTCCTCCATGCCAGGATTTGGGTTATCCATTGCAGCTGATGCTGTCCATCAGTCAAAGCCAGACATGGCTAACGGCTAGCTAAGTGGTGCTAATTGAGCTGGGGCCCTGCAATAATAGTTTCACGCAATGGGAAGTGATTCATGAGCACCACTCTCAAACAGCGGAGAGAGAGGCGCTATATAAGAGGGAGGTAGTGAGGGACACTCCAGTCACTCGGACACAAGGTTGGACAAAGAGATGGATTGACAGATAAGGTGAAAAGGGAGAGAGAAAAAGACAAGACACATAGAGGAGGAAATGATTGGATTGCATCCATGTTTACCGGTCGAATCGCTTCCTATCCAGCCATGGCTAACACAGCTGATACCATCTGACACCAAGAGATATATACTTTGTTCTATATTTGGCAATATACTGGCCAACATGTTCAAGCTTGCATTCAGTATTTTCACTCTGAGCAGTGTGTTTGTGTTGTGTCTGGGCTGCATTTGAATCTTCACATAAACAGATGTGCACACACAGCATCCACACCAGTGGGAGTCTGCCCAGCCTTCGGCCTGCATTTTTCCAGCAACAGTACATTAGTGACCAAATGATACATGATTCCTGTCACACCATCAGACCATTGTTTAGTCACTTTTAATGTAGCATAGTTAAAATGCCATTTACTAAATCTGTTATAAGAAAAAAAATCCAAATACATCAGTTGACATTTCAAAAACAGATTTTTTATTTTTTGCATGGTTTGTTTCACCCCCACAGTGATTTAACAATAACTACTCACTTCTTTTTCAAGCATACAGCCATAAAACAGGCACTTTAAGTATTTTAGATATCTCAGTTTGGTTTTAAATTCTTTGAGTGGGGTCCTTGGAGCTTGCTTTGAGCTGTAACAGTGTGTGACTCAAACTAGCATTGGTGCTATTTTAATTCATTTATTTTCCTCACCTGTTACTCACGCATTGTGTCAATTTTTTTCTGCCATTATGCTTTGCACTCAGTCCCTGAATCACTTTTTCTCTGACCACAGTTAATCTTGGACTCTGCCTGCTGCCACGATGATTTGAATTCACAAGTTAGGCCTTTTTTCTCACCACCTTCTGGTTAAAAATGTAATCTGTTTTTGCTATTTTGTATATCATTGCTTTGTCACAACTATGCACCGGCGGTCAAGTACTGATCACCCGTCCCATCAGCGGCAAAACAAATGACACACAGAAAAATCCACACGCACACAGCAGCATAACCAACCATACAAGGACAGAGCAATTACCAAGTAAATGGCAAATTTAGCATGATGGACGGGTCAGTGCTTTACAGTGCTTGTTGCCCACCGTGTGGATGTGTACTACATATTCGAGGTGTGTACAGGGAAAATGAGCACTTGTTATACCACAGCCTCAGCCTGTAAATTCAACACTTGATATGTTTAATAAAAATACACACGTCCGTAAATCTGTGGGTTAGAGGAGGAGTTCAAAGATCAAAACCAATCAATAGATGGCAAGACAGGATTTTCATATTACACTGCCAATGCAGTTACACTGTCAGCAGTGTCCAATGATTTTTAGGATAGCTCATAGAAAGATTACATTAAAAGTAGTCCAGAGGCCAAATTTAAAGCAGCTGCAAGGAACTTTCATTTGGATTAAGTCTGGTGGCCCTTGTGGACAAAAGTGGTATGAGCACAACCTCCCTCTTGCCATACAGATCTTGATCTGTATATGAATTTGTTAAACAAGTGAGTGACAGAAAGTTGCAGCTAATTTTTTTGTACAATATTGCGCAGCTGTTTGCAGGACGCAGAGCAATGAGGAAAGGTATTTACTTGTGGCTATGTAAAGATTAATACCTGGAATGTGACAGCAGTGAAACAAATTAAACTTTGTTATTCTACAGCTAACAAGTCTGGTCGCTCTGTAACACCCATTTTGTTGAACGAAAGCTAAACCCAGATAGTAACATTGTTGTGGCCCAGATCTGGCCCACACCAGACACATTCATCTGGCCCCCATACAGAGCCGACATCACACCCCTGCCAGTGGACCTCATTGGACCATGTTTCAGAAATAAAATGTGTTCAGTGGTCAATGAGTAGAGACAAATAAATGTTGATCCAATTTGAGTTCTGCCATGAATTACGTACATGATGTTTATGAATAAAAAAAAATAACCACACAGTGTCGCTCAACATACATCACCAAAACCGACATGTCTACCGCCTCGGCACAGAAAAAGGGTAGTTCATCAGTTCTATCTGACAGGACCAGCTATACAATGTTTAAGTTAAAGGTTTTGGTGACCATTCATCGAGACAAAGTTGTTAATGGGACTGTTTCTCAAGATGATAGAATTATCTTTTAAACTGATGAACATCCCATGTGTAATTCATGCTACAATTCAAGCGAGATGAAAAAAATATATTTGTCTTTCTCTGCTCACTACCATATGTGATTCTTCCGAAATACTCCCAGTGCTTTATTTAGGGTCATAACGTTTTTATGCCATTGACACGGAATAATCACAGACCTCTCCAGACATTTTATACACCACCAAATGCTCTGTGAAAAATACAAAATAAAAAAGGGGTAATCTACCCAGCTGCTGACAGAAAACATGGAGTGGATGAGATTCGGTCCTACCTCTCTGCGGTGGAGTAGGCCTTTCTCTGACACATCACTGCCAACGTACTGCTTCCCGGTGCCATTTCCTGTTTGATCTCCCACGCAACCAGGTTGCTGGGTTTCACAGCCAGGAAGTTGATGCCTGACTGGAACCACACCCTGCAGAGAGGGATGCAGGAAGAAACAGAGAGAGAGAGAGAGAAAGAGACAGAGAGGGGGAGAAGAGAGAAAGCAAGGTTAGTCTAGAGTTCATACAGGCTCATCAAAAACAAAAGGGGAAAGAACGCAGAGTTGTCACAGTGACAGTTTGGGGGGAATTTGCTTAAAAATTGAATTTGCTTCGCTTGGAATTTTCCCTCTGCCCCGATTTTCTCGCTGATTTTCTTTAATCCCTGATACGTGCCACACACTCTTTGTACAAAATGCCTTTTAAAATGGATTCACGCAGTATGGTGCCACCGCCCACAGTATGTTTTTTTGGTGGGAGAAGACAAAGGAGTGACAGGAGGAGCTCTTATGAAAGTTAACATTTTTACCAGAGTAAGTGCCTCGCGAAGGATCAATCGGCTCTATGCTGAGCCGGAGATTATATCTAATACACAAGATGTGATTTTGCTAATGAGAGCAGCAATAATGAGGGGAGAATTTCTTACTGATGTGATTTTGGGTCTTGTTTCTGTTCATTCTGCTCTCCATCTCGTTTTCTCTTAAATCTGTCTGGTTTCCTTCTTCAACTCTCCCAACAACTACCATGCTTGATTCAGTTTTTCTATTGGATTCCACCCCTCTTTCCTTTCCTTCCCATCTTCCCTCTCCTTGTCCTCTTTCCCTTCCAGATGTCTGACTTCTTTCTAGCCCTCCTTCCTCATCATCCCCTCGTTGCTTTCTTTCCTTTATTTGCCTCACCGGTTCTCCTCTTTCCTCACCTCCTCCTAAAACTTACTTTCTTCCTTTTATCCATCCCCTCTGCGACTCTCCTCCATTCCGTCCTCCCTCTCTTCCATCCCCCGTATACCTTACTCCACCC
>OMLP01020700.1:9314-21528 GCA_900302685.1 Spondyliosoma cantharus
TGGAGGGGCAGTTGAGGAGGAGGAGGAGGAGGAGAAAGTGAAAGGGGGAGGAGTGGAGGACAAGCCCCGGCCTGGTGAGGAAGAGAGAGATGTGATTGTGCGCGTTTGGGACGAGAGGAGAGCTCAGAGTGATCGCAATCGAGGCAAAAGTCCGACCGCGGAGGGAGCGCACTTAAATCACGTGGGGGTGTCGATGTGTCCGGGGGAAAAGTAAAAGTGTCGTCGGAGTTGACTTGCGCTCGCACTTTGTTTTTCCTCCTCTCTTTGCTCGGTTCTCCACTCCCTCCGCCCTGCATTCCGCGGAGCAGCTGTGTTTTAATGCCCCTGCGCACCCGAGGAGGAGAGGAAGGAGAGAGGAGTGAGGAAGAAGAGGCAGAAGAAGAAGAAGAAGACGGAGAAGTGAGAAGGCCTGGACACCACCCCTCCTCGTCCTTTGGAAGTCTGTCCACTCTCCCCTCCTGGCCCTGCATGGACGGGGATGGGGAGAGCCGGATGCTGTTGCCGCGGGGCTGAGCGCCTCACCTCCCCGTCTCTGGTGCGACGCTTCCGGCCACTGCTGCTGCTGATCATCGCTCTCTGCTGCGGTGCTCACTTAGGTAACAAACTACACTTCAACACCGCAACAACTAGTGCGTCTCTCGCTCGTGATCGCAACAAATCTGTAATTTTACGCACCCTGACATCCAATTTGACACTGTAATTGTTGTGCGCTGCACTAACAACAAACACAGTAACAACATTTATCTCCAGTCTGTTGCGTTTAGCTGCGATCAGAGATACTTAATTAGTTATTAAGCGTTTGTAATCATTGTGTGGCCGATCCTAGTGTTGGGCCTGACAATGGCTCTCTCTCCAGCGGCAGTGCAGCAGTCTGAGCACGGATCGAGTTTCTCCTCCTCTCTCCTGGGCCGTCATTCTCCTGTCTGCCCCTTAATGGCTCATGGAGGAGGGGAAGAGAAGGGAAGAGAGGATGACTACCTCTCCTCATGTCCATGCACAACAGACTGCAGCTTCACTCAGAGTAGTTTGGAGGAAAACAGAATGAATCCGAGTGTAAATCTGATCATTAAAAGTCAGTGTTCAAATCCACCTCAGCCAACGCAGTTTATGTTCAGTTGCATGATGCAAATGCAAATGTATCAAAGTGACTGAAGTTACACGAGGTAGGCGTTTTAAAATGAAGTAATGCTTCTCTGGACAGCTGCACAAAAATGCAAAACTCGCATATCCCAATCTGAGCCAGTGTAACAGGAAGAAAAACAAAGACTGAAACTGAGGAATAGATGTTATTGACACATTTTCTTCTGTGCCTATGCAGAAGTCATAATTTACTAACCTTCTTATTTAACACTTACCTTGTTGGTTTTGTATAAATTGGTGAAGTTCGATAAAGACACAGAGGCCTTTTTTTTTTTATTCGGTGCACTAATAAGTCAAACGTCCTTTCTCCAGAAACTAGCTTTTTTTCTCTTTTTTTTCCACGGAGTGTGTGTGTGTGTGTGTGTGTGTTGCTGTGTGTGTAGGGGGTCAGGTCGGCTGTTGTGGCGGCTGTCTGTTGAGCAGTCACACCTCCGGTAATTAGTTTAACACGGCTCAGCCAGCGGGACAAAAACCGCCTCTGCACACACAGCCTGGTGGGAACAGGGCAGGAGACCACTTCACATTTAAGACCCTCCTGGCACCTTCTGCTCCATGTGCGTCACCTGGAAAGAATGTGTATTATTTAGGCCAAACATAAGAGTTTTATTTGTTATAACTAGTACATATTTCATTGACGCTGCAGCCGTCGGCTCAGTGTGTCTGTTTAGACGGGGGAAGCAGGAATGTCGGAATTGTTGACTATTGTTCGCACTCCTGAGTGAGAGAAAGAGTGCAGTGAGCTCCTGTAAAGCTTCATATCTTCCAGCTTGGAGGGGCTGTTTGTGTGATTCGAGCTCAGTGTGTGAGAGAGTGCACACAACAAGGTGATCGATAAGCACTTCACAGGCCATTCCCTCGGTTGAGAGATGATCCCAGTAGATCCCTTTCTGATCTCCAGAGATCAGAGAAGTTGGAGGCTGTCGAAGCCGGGACAAAGAATGGCTAAATCAAGCCTGAGAGATTGAGCTTTAGGATCTTTTGACCTCTGTCTGAGGGTAGAGAAGGAGCCTGAGGATGCAGGGAAGAGAGATTACCCGGGGGTGAGGAGACCTGGCCAGGGAATCAGACTGAGAACAGAGTAGAATAGAGCTGATGGAGGGGAATGATTTGAGCTGGGGGGGAATCTGACAACAGATGAGGCTTGAGAGGGAAAAAAGAGATGAGTCCTGTGAGATGATAGAGGCAGCCTGGAGAGAAGTCAAAAGGGAGGTTAATATTGTGTGAGGACATGGAAGGAGTGGTGTGAGCTTCGCTGTTTTTCTTTTCTTCTGTCCATATCAGAAACTTAGCCTGTGATACAGACGGGGCTCTGGATGTGTTGAACAGTTCCTCACACTTATTCTCTTCTTCGCAATCAGAGAGAGATCAATTCAGCATTCATCACCTCGACTAGACTTACCACAAATTGCTTATTTATACGCATAGATTGGATTCTCTTTTTAAAGTAGCCTTGAGCCTTGAATGCAAAGAAATGGCTGCATGAAAGAGAGGTCATGGAAGGCCTTGAAGAACAAAAGTATGAAAACTGTGCTTTCATACTGGTTCAGGATATTATTAACCATGCTCTTTTTGCTTGATGCATTCACAGGAGTGAGTGCAGGGTCGGCTGCAGAGCAGCACAAAGGGAGCTGGTGAGACTTCAGCACATGCTTGTCGTCAGAAAGGTTTCAACCTTGATATAAGTCGGAGGTTGGAACCCCAGTCCTTCTGTTGCAGGGTCGACTCCCTTCTCGCTACGTCACCCTGCTGGGAAAACGTCAGTGAATGAGCGCTCTTGTGTGTTTTTAGAGCAGCTCATGATTCTGATACCCTCGGAAAGAGAATAAACCGGCTCTGATTAGATTGGGGAGCTGTATTTGGGTGCTGCAGGGCAGATAGAAGGGAGAGAAGCAGGCTGCTGGTGCGCCCAGTCTAAGACACAATGTGTCCTCAGTACTCAGACCATCTGTACAGTGGTGGTTGGCATGGCAGGCAGCCTGTGTGAGTGTGTATGTGTGCGTGTTCGTGTGTGTGTGTGTGTGTGTCTGTGGGTTGGTGTCAGTATTTAACAGCCAGGAGAGAGATTCTGAAGTGTGGTGTGAGTGGGGGTCTGTACCTGCACCCTGATTTTCTAAAACTCAGAGCACTACTGCCCCCAAATGGTGGCGCCCAACTCCTTCCAAAATCAAATAAGTGTACAACAAGAGCTGGAATATGCTGTTTGCTTGTGTTATTGTATAAGTGATTGTTAAGTAATAGTGTGACATTGAAGGAATCCGTTGATTTCAATAAAAAACATGCACTTTATGCTTTTGCTTTGCTATTACGAGATCATACCACCATCTGAAGACCACTGACTGTGTGTGTTTAGCACACAAACAGCATTCTTTGTAAGATAGCTATTTGTGTATGTGTGCAGCTGCCCATACACTGCAGAGCCTCTCTCTGGCCTAATCTAATAGGAGCACACTGTGACTGATGCATTAGGTCTGGTCTCTAATCTCTCGCTCGACTCCCTCTCTCTCTCTCTGATGATCTATGATATAAAAGGCTGGTTTGACCCTTGTTACATTCAGAAATGTAGCAATAGATAAAACATCAGGGGCAGTTTCAGACCATGACATTTGTTCCTGATGGGTAAACGTGGACAGAATAACCGTCTTTTGGATGCATTTTATTTGGTTATAGCTGTATGCAAACATCTTATTGTATTTAATGAATGTACTTTTGATATATATCTTCTCTACTGAAGCTACACATGATCACAAATATAACACCCTCAATAATGAACACGCTCCTTGTATTATCTCTGTCTACAGTACTGTATATGTTATGTGCACCCGGGCTATATAAGTAGTGTTTTCTCACTCCTTGTGGGAAAAGATTCTTTATCTTTTCTCTCTGGCTGCTCTTTGGTTTATTACACTTCAGGTTTATTATATTCACAGAGCGGCACTGCTGATTGATCATGACTTTCAACCAGCGGGCAGCTACTTTTTCCAATTTTATTAGGTAGGATAGCGTTGTGTGCTTAACTTCAAAGCTGTCTACACCCCGTAGTCCTTTGTGTGCACCTGAACTTTCAGTTTCTAGATAAATGCAGCTCTCAGTGTTGTACATACCTTTAATTTTTTGATACATGATATTCTAACAGCTGCTTATTTAATTTTGTATTTATTTATTTTATATACACACACATAAGATTGCATACAGTCAGATAATTTAAAGATATGAGATGTGTCAGGAGAGGTCAAGAGGCCATCAGGCTTATACAATGGATCCAACAACTATCAACAGAGCTCACACAATTAACAGATTGATAGATAATGACCCAATAAAATAAACCTGCTAACAATATTTCTGAATTTTTCTTCAGGTCAGTGCCAAGTGGCTACCCCTCAGTGCCGTATCCAGAAGTGCACCACCGACTTTGTCTCCCTGACGTCCCACCTGACGCCGGCTGTGGATGGCTTTCACACTGAATTCTGCAAGGCTCTACGTGCGTACTCGGCCTGCACCCAGAGGACGGCCAAGTCCTGCCGGGGGAACCTGGTGTTCCACTCGGCCGTGCTGGGCATCTCCGACCTCATGAGCCAGAGGAATTGCTCCAGAGACGGGCCCACCTCCTCCACGCACCCCGAGGTCCATCATGAGCCCTGCAACTACCACAGTCGCACCCAGCATGCCCACACACACTCCCATGTGCATTCACACACACACTCCCACGCTCACAGCCACAGCCACGGCCACTCCCAGCCCGGGTACCTGTTCTGCGGGCTGTTTGGGGACCCACATTTGAGGACGTTTAAGGACAGCTTCCAGACTTGTAAGGTGGAGGGGGCGTGGCCTCTCATCGATAATGACTATCTGTCGGTGCAGGTCACTAACGTCCCCGTGGTACCTGGCTCCAGTGCAACAGCCACCAATAAGGTGAGATGGGAACTGTTATGAAGCGAAAAGCAGCTATAAATGGTTCTTCTAGGGTCTAATTTGCTGTTATTAAGGCTGAAAGAGTTTCCTAAGTGAGAGCAGCTGGTGTAATTTAGCTTATTTCTGTGTGTGTGTGTGTATGTGTGTGTGTGCGTGTGTTAATAAGAGGAACCTTTGCAAGTTTTTTTCTTCGTCTTGGAATAAGAAATCTTATCAGTGTGAGTCAAACAGCCCACCGTTGTTGTGACTTATCACTTGTGACTGTGTTGGAAAGCTAACTAAGTTAATGGCTGCACATACCCTGACCTCTAATAACATGGAATGAGATGTGTGAAAGGACCCACTGTTTACTTATGTGTGTCTGCAAGTATGTGTGTGTGTGTGTGTGTGTGTGTGTGTGCATGTTTCATAAGTGGCACTCCTTGCACTCAGCTTAAGGCACTATGTGTGTTAAAGGTCCTTATCCCTTAATGACAAAAAAGAAAAAGCACAAGCGCACACATCACCACCACCACCAAATGGATGACGAGCCACACAAGGTGATCTTTGTGGTGTTAAAGAAGTATTGTTGATGTTTCCCCCGATGATCTGCCCTCTCTGGCTTAGTCAATAGCTTTAATTATTAAAGCACATACACACTCATGTATACACTTAGGCACACACTGGTAAGAACACACACACACACATACACATTAAGCAAATAGTAGGGTTGCTACAATGTGGAGCCGAAGGTTTGACCTTGTGTCAGAGGTGGGGCTAGTTATTGGTCACGATTATTAGACACACAAACACGCACACATACACACACCCTCTCACACGCACACACATGAATTAACAGCCCTACAGGCTTAATGGCCTGCCAGGCCTCATTCCTCACGGCTGTCATGTGAACAAAGCAGCCATTCACCGGAACTATGATGCTAGTGCTAACCGTAATGCTCACACCACACCCAGCATCCACTGCTGCCTCCCCTCACCACTGGTGCCCTGTGTGTTTTTATGTGTGTGTGTGTGTGTGTGTGTGTGTGTCAGCATGTTTGCATAGCTGTGTCAAATTACAACTTGTTAAAAAGTAATTTAGCCATTCCTCAAATGTAGTGTGATGATTGTCAATTACCTGTGTAATTGGTGAATATTTGTGTTTGTGTGTGTGTGTTTGTGTGTGTGTGTGTGAGTGTGTGTGTGTGTGAGAGAGAGAGAGAGCAACATTTTCATTATCAATTAATCTGGGGATTTTTTATTCTACTAAAAAGTCACAAAATAGTCACGTTTTCAGTCTTGTCAAACCAAAAGTTGCTCAATTTACAACAATACAAAAAGGAGAAAAGCAGCAGATCTTCCCCACAGAGTTTGTCTTTTGCTTGAAAATCCATTACCAAACTAGTTAAAGGCTGCAGCTGATTATTATTTTCATTTCTGATTAAATCGCTGATTACTTTTTCAGTTAATTGGTTACTTAGTGTGTAAAAAATCAATCAAATATCCATCACATTTTCCCAGAGCCCTAAGTGAAGTCTTCAGACTTCTTGTTTTCTCAGACCAGCAGTCAAAATCCAAAAGATAGCTCATGCTTATCACACAATAATCATATATGACAAAGGGTAGTACGGCAACGGGTACAGATTTCTTTCACTTGACTAATTGCTTAATCAACTAATTGTTTCAGCTCTAATCTTCTCTTTGTGACTGTATTGTCATTCAGTGAACACACTTTAAATATCTGAAACACTAACTGATGCTCCCTCTCTACAGATCACCATCATCTTTAAGCCCTATGAGGGTTGTACAGACCAGAGGGTCTACCAGGCGGTCACTGACAACCTCCCTGCTGCCTTTGATGATGGAACCATAAGCAGTGGAGACCCCATCCACTCTTCTGCTGGAGCAGACGGTGCCACTGGGAAGGTCCGGGCTCTGTGGATCTCTGAGCGCAGCCCGGGGCACCACGTGGAGCTGCACGCCGGCTACATCGGTGTAACTGTAATCATTCGCCAGCTGGGTCGCTACCTTACCCTTGCAGTGCGGATCCCGGAGGACCTGGCTCAGGCCTATGATGCCACCCAGGACCTGCAGCTCTGTCTGAACGGCTGCCCCAATGGAGAACGCATCGACCAGGCGGGGCATCTCCCCCTGCCCCTCTCCCCTCCTGCGCTTGGCCTACAGCTTCAGCAGCTGCGTCGGCCCAGCTATGCCTCACAGACACAAGCATCACCGTATGGTGCAGTGCAGGTTTTCGGCGTGGAGGGGGCGAAGGAACGCTGCAGGGAGCAGCTGGAGGTGCAGGACATTTACTTCCACTCCTGTGTGTTTGATCTCCTGACCACCGGGGATTCTAACTTCACACTAGCCGCTTACAGCGCCTTGAAGGACATGGAGAGCCTCCACCCGCACCGAGATAGATGGAGGATCTACCCCCGCAGCTCTGCCACCTCCCCCTTACAATCTGATTCTCAGCCTATCACACAATTCACTCTGCTCCTGCTGTGTGCTCTGAGCTCAGTGCTGATATAAGAACAGGAGTGGGAGTCATTGTGTTTGTGGGCTGTATGTGTATGTGTGTGCACTAAAGAGAGAGGTTTTTTTTTTGCTGAGCACTGATATTAAGCACTGATTCCTCTGACATGAAGAGGAAACAGCAGGCTGGACAGTTATTTGGAAGTATTTCTTGAGAAGAGGTGGCAGGGCACAGGAGACACTGGCAGCATCTCACCTGGCAGAATCAGCCCTCTGGGGAAAACCACAGGAGACATGATGACAGCTTCCACAATCTTCAGAGCAGACATTTGACGGTGACACAAATGTACCGGTGTGGATGGGGGGTGGCAAGTGTGTGGATATACACTCCAAACTGTAAATAGCTTGTCTTCAGTGCACAGTGTAATGGCGTAGAGTTTGTTTATTTTGTGTCATTTCATGTGATTTTTTCTTTAATACCTCAGACAGAGGAAGTTTGTTTTAACAGAAGCACTTTATATATATATATATTTTTTTTTTTTAACAAATCCACATCAGTGTTTCTTCCTCTCACCTACTGTCCTCCACCAAAATCTTCAATGGTTCTGGAGACCATCTATAATATGATTATTGGTATTTTCAAAGTTAAAGTCTGTTAAATACAAAGAGCTGCCATTTTTGTTAAAATGCATCTTTCCTCCAGTAGCTGATTTGACCCAGCACGTCATTTTAAGTCAGTCAATGTGAGTTGTTCTCTTTTGAATGTATTATGAATATTGTCACAGCAGATGCCATCAGTACTATTTTGTTGCTGTATGAATTTGTTGTTTTTCCTCAGTCCTGATTTCAAATAAGTGTAAGTGTGCGTGAAAGTGTGTGTGCGAGGCTGAATCAGTATTTTATTTTAATTTTATTTTTTTTACCAGTCGGTGACATGCTTGGATGTGCTTTTTTATGTTCTCTGAGAATCATGTCAGAGGCACTCCCACCTTTTTGCCAAGAGGCTGTGACGATACCGGCTCATGTTTGTTGCTCACTGTATTATTTGTGTTGATTTGAGCCAAAGACAGATAATTTATGGTTTTCATGTACAAAGAAATCATAACTCACCACCAAACCAGCACCCTCCTCCTCCTCACACTCTCTCCCCTTGTTTTTAAAGTTGCTACTGTAGACTGCTTTTTTCCTACTGCCAGAATTGATGAGCTGCTCCTCACTGGGATACGTGTAAAATACTGGAGTGTAGACAAAAAAATGCAAATCACTGAGAAAACCTTACCACATTGTCTGCTGAGACATGTGCTTTGGCAGTGTATTGTGTATCCCAATTTGAAACCTGATAGAAATGTCAACCCTTAAGACTATGAGCCTATAACACTCTGTAGAATTTTGCCCCATTTGATTGGCCATATAGGCCTGATCTCATTTATTTTGGCCATCATGTGTGAGTGTCGGTTTGGTAAAGAGTGACTGGTCAATGTTGAAATACTTAACTTATTTATGATCGTAGTGTCCTGTAGAGGAAGTTAAGCTCCATATTCTTGCTGTTGGATAATAATTTAAAAAATGTCAGATGTGATTGTACTGCCACCTAGTGGTGCTCTGTTGCTATGTCAGTGTGTTACTCAAGGCGCTCAAAAAGAAAAAAAAAATCATGAAAAAAAACTGTGTGCAAGTGTTTTATTTAAAAAAACAATAAAGTCAAAATGTTTCAAGCTTACTTCCTCTTCATTAATGTCACATTCACAGGAATATACAAAAAAAATCTAACAGGATACTAGGAAATGTTTCTTATATACATTTCCAAAAACGTTTAACTAAGTTCCTGCACAATATTTCAAAGAATCCAACAAATTACGGATGAATAAGAAAACACACAGATCTGCTCACAAACACATTTAAAACAGTATGTGCATTAACCCATCTGTCTGAGGTTAGGTTCTGATCAGATACCAGGTTTGGCCTCACAAACACAATCTGCTTTCAACTGCCAACGTCTGCAACACCTGGGAAGCTAGAAAGAAAGAGGCTGAAAGAGGCGCGACAAAAGACGAAGCCTTTCAAACCTGCTCCTCCTGTGATCCTGACAGTGGATAATCTCCCATTCAATCCATGAGATTCCAATTCAAAACTCAGTATAAGATCATTATAATGAAGCCAGCCGCAAGGGTGCCTGTGGTCAACTTTGTTTGTCCTCACTGTTCAGACTTCAGACAACAAAGAGTTCCCATCTCTGGGTAAGCTTTCTTTTCAAGGTCACGCGGTGCATCAGGACGCTCCATCTCCAACCATCTGCAAGTTGAAACACATTAAGATATTTGATAAAATAAATTGTTGTGTTGTTTCACCTCCATGAAGGTGATTGAAGACCTGGTCATTTTTCTCACTGCTGACTCTTCAGTCCGAATAAAACACACTGACTTATTCTCTTACCACTTGATAACGGCGTAAGTCGTCATCAGTGTGTTAAAGATGATGATCTTCATGAGGAGCAGTCTCATAATGACGACAACCACTGTGCTTGTCCACACAACAACTCCAACATCTGTGAATCAAACCACACCATCCAGCATGAGGACCAACATCTGTATGATCACACAGACGTTTCTATTTGTTCGCAAACAATTAAATCTTACCTTCTGTCTCATATTCATCGCAGATCTTCTCTTGATGACCTGAAATCACAAAAACAATGTAAGATAAATAGTAAGTTTCTTCAATTTGTGAGTAGAAATGAGTTAAAACCAGACCCTCCTCACTCACTATCAGCTACAGTTCTACCTGATGAGCTGGTGTGGCGTCTCCTGTTGACTTTTGGGTGTCGTCTGTGGCTCACAGAGCAACTGTAAGATGGCCAGTCACCGGTAGCCACTGTGATGATCGCCACAGCGCCATGGCCACGGTGCCTCTTGTTTACAGTGATGCTGGATGGTGAGCTGGACATGTGGTGGCCCTCTGATGGTGACCTCCAACTGACCTCTAGGTGTCCTCTCCTGAAGTCACTCACCATACAGATCAGCAGGGTCCAGCCCAGCCTTTCCCCTGACAGGTGGACTGGAGGGGCCAGAGATGCCAGCACGTCGCCCTCTACGGCACCTGAGAGATGGAGATAGATGTAAATCAAGGGTATAGCGAACCATCTCTAATTAAAGCAGTAGTTTAAGTAACAATTTGCAGCAATTAACATGTATGTTATTGGTCATATCTGAGCAGCTTGCAATGTGATGGGCAAAATGATCATCCTTGTCTCTCTCGGTCGCCCATTTAAGGCTTTGGAGACTTGAGGTTATTTTATGCTGGATTGTGAATTTCTTCGTGAGGGACTCAGGTCAGATTTTACGTGCGTTCTCGAGTGCCTCGTCTCAGTGGCTTTTTCTGCTCCACTAGCAGAGAGCACAGAGAGTGACTAACGTTTGTTTAAAAATTAAGTTTGCTAACAAACTTTGCTTTTTGAGTAGCTTCCCAAGACTGTATAGTAGTTATAAAAAGGAGGCATTTAGTTTTAAAATTATGTTTGCTGTTTTGCTTTCAAAGACAGACGTTCAAACGGTGTAGTGTAACAGTTTAGTCCTGTCTTTTATACCTACTTCCATTAAATTATCAAATAGTGCAAGATAGTGAGTGTGTGTGTGTGTGTGAGAGAGTCATAAAAGGACTCTGCAATAAAAACGATGGTATAGGGAAGTGCAATAAAATAATCAGTGCAATAGAATTAATTATGTTGTATGGGTATATGTACAATAGGAAGAGCGTGTGCAAAAAGTGCAAATGAAGAGTGTATGTGTTCTGTGCTGATATGAATTTATGCTATATGTAAACAGACTTCCTTCTCTTTCCTCTTGTGTGTTTTTTTGTTTTTTTTTGGGTTTTGTGATGTGCTATATGTGAACATGTGACCTTCTCTTGTGTCCAAAACAAATTTCTCCTAAGGGAGACAATAAAAGCAACTAACTAACTAGTCAAGCCCTCAAGCATTTATTGCCAGATACAATTCAAAATATGTCAATCATTTATTTTTGTGCCGCAGACTCTCATAAATCTTTGTCATTATGATGAAGAAACTCCAAATGAACAAGTCAATACACCAGCATTGATAATGCTAAAGCCTAAGGATAGATGGTGGTGTAGTAGTAAAAATGTCAAAACTAGGTAACTAGGTAAATTTGCAATTTTATGCTACATGAATTATATTGATTTGACTTAATGTGACATTCGACAGTCACTGATTAAACTAAAAGGTCATGCTTTTTGGATATTTATGATTTTCGCAAAACAGCAATGATGCATTTTCTTGCCTATTGATTCATAACATAACATAATCATCTATTAGAGATTAAAAGCTCTTACCTGTCCATAAATAGATGATAGGAAGATAAAATAGACCCCTGGATGGCTCTGTCATGTCAGCTTCACTTACAGTAGCTACAGTGAATTAGTGTGTGTGTTCATGTGCATTTGTGTGTGTGTGTGTGTTTGTGTGAAATGGGGGCATGCCGTTTGGCTGACAGGAGCATTGCATTATGGGGTGTTGGCATGTCTCATTGTTGTGACCTTATACTAACAATGGATGCCCCCAGCTGCCATCTGCACACACACAAACCCACTCCAACACACACACACACACACACACACGCACACACACACACACACACACACACACACACACACACACACACACACACACACACACACACACACACACACACACACC
>OMLP01020700.1:23553-53077 GCA_900302685.1 Spondyliosoma cantharus
ACAACCAGTTTGGCCAAATATCCTGCACATACAAAGAGGTTTCAGCTACCAAATAGTATCTACTGAAATCTTTTCAGAATCCTAGCTTCAACTCACTTTGAACCCACGAGTGCTCGGATGGCATTCCCGTGTTTTGACGAGCCAAGCTTCAAAGCCAACTTCTCCATACGCATCAGAAGGAGTCCAGAGTACATTTCGCTGTCCAACATGCCTGTGGTGAGGGTTGAATACATGCTAGTTTTTATGTATTTTCAAATGTCTGTAAAAAAAAATGGCTGCAATGAATTGTTTGTGTATTTCAGGCCAAGACAGTTGAAGTAAACGATGGCCTTCTTGAGGACCGGTTTGATGCAAGTGTAAAGATGAGCACGTACCTCGTAGCTTTTGTCATCTGTGACTTCAAATCTGTCACTGCAATGACATCTTCTGGGGTGCAGGTGTGGTCTCCGTGGCTATATCTGAATTTTGTTTCCTTGCCAACTAAATTATTTTCTCAGTGACACATTTCTTTTGCATCTGTAGGTGTCCATCTATGCCGCCCCTGAGAAGTGGCTCCAAACCCGCTATGCCCTGGAGGTTGCTGTCAAAATGCTTAACTTCTATGAGGAGTATTTCAACATACGCTATCCTCTACCCAAACAAGGTACCCTTTGCTCAGTTTTTGCGTAACTAAGCCGCACAACGTTTCTTTTTTCTTTCATAAAATGTCTGTCATTTTCTCCTCTCTCCTGTGTTTTCCCTCTCTCAGATCTGATAGCCATCCCAGACTTCCAGTCCGGTGCAATGGAGAACTGGGGTCTGACCACCTACAGAGAGACCAGCCTTCTCTTCGATCCTCTCACATCCTCCATTTCTGATAAACTTTGGATTACTATGGTGATCGGCCATGAGCTTGCCCATCAGGTGAGTGTAACACTGTGTCTTGTGAAGTGTCTGTGTAGCTCATAAAGCAAATCATTACATAAACAGACAATACAACGTGCTGAGTATCTATCTCTTCCTGCAGTGGTTTGGTAACTTGGTGACAATGGAGTGGTGGAATGATATCTGGCTCAATGAAGGATTTGCCAGATACATGGAGTATATTTCAGTCGAGGCCACCTACCCCGACCTCAAAGTGGTATGTGCTTTGTGACGAATCAAATCAATTGATTAATGGTCGTGGATTGATATTAAGCCTAGGAGGGAGTACTGATGACCCTGTTCTGTGCACAATTACAGGAAGAATATCTGTTGCACACCTGCTTTGCAGCAGTGGGTCATGATTCATTGAACTCCTCTCGGCCAATATCCAGTCCAGCAGAGAACCCCACTCAGATCAAACAGATGTTCGACACAGTCTCCTACGACAAAGTATGCAACTGATGATGTCAATTCATTACGAGGTTATCTTTTTACACTTGTGACTACAAAGCTATTTATCTCTATATTGATATTCTAACAGAAAATCTAACCTTTTTTCTAATTTATGACTAATATCATTCAACTGCTTTAACTGCTGTATATAACCTGTGATAGTCTCTTATTATAAGATCGAATAAGTCTTTTCTCTCTATCCCACCAGGGAGCATGTATCCTTCACATGCTGCGACACTTTCTGACAGAAGACGTGTTCCAGAGTGGGATAGTACGATACCTTCGCAAATACAGCTACAGAAATGCGCACAACCAGGACCTGTGGGACAGTCTGACAAATGTACAAGCACAAATTATGTTGTCAATGTGTGGTTCAGTGTTCTTTAATCATGGCCCTCGGGGACTCCTTCCCTGCATGTTTTAGGAGTTTCAGTGCCCTTACACACCTGATTGAAGTGATCAGCTCATCATCAAGCTCTGCTGAAGCCTGATAAGGACTCATTAATTTGAATCAGGTGTGTTGGGGCAGGGAAACATCTAACATGAAGGAGTCCCCAAGGGCCAGGATTGAAGAACACTGGTGTAGTCGTGTAGTCCGTTGTTTTTTGAAAAAAAGAAAAGAAAAAGGTTTTTATCCTTTCTTATTAATCTGGTATTTTTCTGCAAAACATTTCATAACGCAAACTTCATGACAGCTATTTAGTCCCATTCATTTCATTATGGTGCATAAAAGAAGGTAATTATTCAAAGCGAACAGGATGTCTGTTTTCATTGCCATCAAAGTTAGGCCCGCAAATGCAGTCTTAAGTCATTTTAAGATAATATACCATGTTGCCAGACATCGATAACAAAACATTGACAGAAATAGCAGAAGACATGCTGTCCGTTGTGATGGATTACCAATCTGAAGTTCATTTTCTTTCTGTACAAAACTGAATTGAAACAAACAGTTGTCATGAAAATAGGAAAGGTCACATTCAAAATCTGAACCACTGGTGTGCTCAGCTCTGTTGGAATTAAGGTGCGTGTGATTTGTAAAAAAGAGGATGGTGCATCATAGTAATATAGAAATTTATGATGGACAGAAATTAATTAAATGTATTAAATTACATTTTATTTTGTTTTTCAGACATGCTCAGAGGAGGACTTCATCTCAGGAAAACACTGCTACAGCAGCGAACAGGCCTCCAAGAATGCAGTGAGTCAACATTTAAACATCAACTCACAGACCTCTCCTCACGGGGGGTTGCTCTTAAAAATTTCACTCCCTTTACAAGATTATGTTCTGACCTGTTAGCATGGTGCTTGTTTCATGTATTGATCTCTGTTTTACTCCCACAGTACCTGTTTGCAGGGGAACACCTGGACCTGACAGCCATGATGAACAGTTGGACTCTGCAGAAAGGCATTCCTCTGGTAACTGTAACCAGGAAGGGGCCTCAGCTGCTGCTTAGACAGGACAGGTTCCTGAGGACAGTGATGCCCTCTGACCCCCTCTGGTCCACACTGCAAAAGGGGTGAGCATGCACATGAACTTGTACAGTTTTTTTTGTTTAGTTTTTTGTTGACTTTTATTTTACTTACTAACTTCTGCAACTACTCATCTATTATTATCAAGAATTTCAGCTTCAGATTTTACATCTTTAAAGTAATTCTCTCTTTACAATTATAGCTTCCTTTGGCATATTCCTCTGACATACAAGACAGATGCTTCAAACACCATCCACAGACACCTGATGACAACACACACAGGTAACAGGGATGAGATGCAAAATAAATTTCATGAATATCTTTGTTCTTGCTTTGCCATTATATTATTCCTATCTTTTGCTATTTTTGTCTCATTTAGACAGTATACATGTAGGAGAGGATGTCAGCTGGGTGAAAGTAAATACTGACATGACAGGCTACTATGTGGTTCATTACGAGGACGGTGGTTGGGATGAGATAACCAAACTACTGTTGGAAAACCACACTGCTCTGAGCTACAAAGACAGGACTCAGTTGATACACAATTCCTTTCAATTGGTCACGTAAGCATATATTTGTCTTCGGGTCTGTGTGAGAGAGCAAGAGGCAGTGTTTTTTCTGTGTCTGTATAATTACATATGAATAGCTTTGATTGCCCTACCTGATATAGCAACTAACCTTTCCAATATTCATCTTCTTGTCTCTAAAGGGCAGGTCACCTGCCCCTGAATAAAGCCTTAGACCTGATTGGCTACCTCCGGTTGGAGACACACACCGTGCCTCTTCTCGAAGGACTGGGCTATCTGGAGACCTTTTACCGCATTATTGAGAAAAGGAATGAGTTTGATTTAACAAGAAGCCTGGGAGTACGTAGATAAGATCACACATTTTTTATGGTGTCAACACCAACGTTTGTTTGACATGCAAGTAATTGCACATGCTTCTGTGTGCTTTGGTGCAGGCGTACATCCTACGATTTTTCCGTGCTGTCATTGACCAGCAGACGTGGAGTGATGAGGGCTCTGTCTCAGAGCGACGGCTGAGGTCAGAGGTTCTGTCACTGGCCTGCCACCTGAATGACCCTCCGTGTCTGGAGCGAGCACGTCAGAGCTTCAAAGACTGGCTTCAGTCCAATGGTACACTTAAGTATGTCCGTCTAAATTATTCTTATCACATATCATTATTAGTCAACTATGCTCTGTGCAAGGCTAAAGCATATCATTTGATATTTCATCATGTCCTTAATATGCATGCCTGCTGTTTGTGTTTACCCCAGCTTGCCCACTGATGTGGCAGAGACAGTGTATTCAGTTGGAGCTCAGGATGACCATGGCTGGGCTTCACTCTTACACACATACAACATCTCCCTCTCTGCAGCACAGAAAAACAAAATCCTGTTTGCCTTGACCTGCAGCAAAAACACAGACAAACTACAAAGGTAGCTATGTCTTTGCCCTGTTACATTTTTCACAGTTAACGCTGTCACCATGTGGCCAAAACAGGGTATTGTATAACAGAACTGCTGCCAACAGAAATCCTGTATTTATTCCGTGTCTATTAGGGATGTTAATGATTAACCATTCATAGATTAATTGCTGTTCAGAATTTAAATGATTAAAAAATTAATTAACTGACAATCAGAGATGGGCAGAGATACATAAAAAACAATCTTGTTACAAATTGTAAATACTTGCTTTTCAAATATATAAACAAAAAACAAAATACTGGTGAAAAATGTATGTATGTCAGTTGTTGAATAGCAACAGTTTAAAATTCAAGTATTATCTGTTGTTTTACATCCTAATGTAGATTTGGCATACATCACGTCACACATCATTGGTTAAAATCGATTTCTAATGGAAAATTTCCTACATATTTAATATATGATTAAAAACTAACTGATAATCAATTATTAAGGCAGCCAACTATCAGTTACTTACATGATTATTGAGCAGCTTACATTATGTGTATTTGCTTTGCAGACTGCTGGAGTTAGGACTAGAAGGGAAGGTGATTCGATCTCAGGACTTGTCCACGCTCATCCTGATGGTGGCCAGGAACCCACAGGGACATCACCTTGCCTGGAACTTTGTCAAAAAGAACTGGGACACACTGGTTCAAAAGTTAGTACTACACAATGGCTACACTGTGAATGATGTTAGGGTATAATTCTAACCATGTGATACTATGAAAATGCAGTTTTCCTCACCTTTTTAAAACATCACAATAACATTGTATCATGCATATACATAGGCTAGCATCAAGCTTGTCTTGTGAGTTGGATGCAGGAACATCTGTCTGTATAGTGCCTTTCATTCCGTTCAATAACGTAAAAAAATATAAGTAAAAAATAAGTAAAACAGGTTTGTTTTGATCTGGCCTGATTAAACCTCAAGCACACAGCCACACAATGGGTTGCTGATTGCACAACTATGAAAGCCCTAAGTAACAGCATGTGCACAACATATGAATGAGATGATATTTGTCTGTGACCGTCTGTTTTCTGTCTGCTCTGCAGGTTCCAGTTGGGATCATTTTGTATCAGAAACATCATCATTGGTACCACAGGCCAGTTTTCATCTCCAGAGGAACTCACTAATGTAAATGCACTTTGAGCTCATATATATTCTGCAAAGGAGTTTAGAGATGCACCAATGTTTCAGCATGCTTTGTTATGTCATGCATTTGCAACATCAGTGATAAAAATGATAATGATGATAATAACTGATACAATTAAAAAGCTTTGAAAACACTTTAAAATGACAGTGTCTGAAAAACATAAACTGTTTAGCAACTGCTTTTCAAACCTCATAAAAACACAAATTCTAAATGTTTTATTCCTTAAAAGGCATGTCTATCAAACCACTATGCATTGACAAATGTGTGCTAACCTTGTCACAAAGATGACTGTAGCCTTTACTGTAACCGAAAGAGGAAATTGTGGTGAATTGAATTTCATTTTCAGATGTACATTTGTGTGTTGGTTCTTGTAAATGGATGTGTGTTTGACCCCCAGGTGCAGTTGTTCTTTGAGTCCATCAGAGAACAGGCGCTTCAGCTGAGAGCTACTCAGGTTGCCCTGGACAACGTGCAGAAAAATGTTCGCTGGTTTCAGAGGAACCTAGAGACTCTGAGAGAGTGGCTGAACAAGCAAATGAAGTGAAGGACAGCAGGAAGAAAGGGGGTGGCTAATATAAGTCACCTAAGGGGAATATTTGAATGATTTTTGAAGTTGTTTTTATTTACAAATTGTAGAATAATGTGCTAGATATCACTGAAGAGTTGAGTTTTGTATATGAAAAAGGTGTAAAGGTTTAAAAATTTAAGGGGACTTATTTGTTAAACAAAAAAAAAATGTAATTGGTAGACCTGCCAGTTGGGAAGTAGTTGTATGAGTGAGGAGCCGTGTATGTACTGTGAATATTGTATCTGTGTGTGTGTGTGTGTGTGTGAGAGAGAGAGAGGGAGAGAGAGAGAGATCATTCCAAATACACACAAATGCTGTAAAAAATGGATTCTTAAATAGACAATTAAAGGGTTTGTTGTACCTCTTGGTAGCTTTGTGTGTGCTTTGTTCACTGAAATGTTGCGTTATTGCATTACTCACAATAACATGATCTTGAAAAATGTTTTTGGCCTTGTGCATTTTTTATTTATAAGTTAATCTAGATGCCTTTTCACATGGAATTAAGTAGTTGACAGGGATTTTTCTTTTTGTTCACTGCTTTTTTTTACAGTTGTGGTTACAGACTCCCTACACTCGTATTTTGAGGGTAGTTTATTTACCACAAAAGGGACGCACACAAAGTAAACAAAGTTAAAGGTAGATTTCATTGCTAAAATAAAAAATAGCGCAATAATATCGTCATTGTGAATTTGTCTGGCCATGATAATTGTGTAGTAAAACCCATATCCTTGGGTTAAGTAACGTTACAGCCATTTTGTCTGCACTTGTGTGTCTATGTGTGCTTCATCATATTAACTATTTAAGGTTTAAGACGTGGAGCTCAGGTAAAGCCTTTAAAATGACTATAATCCAAGAAAAAATCATGTAAAACATTCATCATTGTTGTCACAAGTATAGTAAAAAAAAAGTGGGTGTATGATATTCTACATGATAAATATTTATTAGAGGGTTCAGACTTGCCTTTATGGATAAGTAAGAACTTTAATGAGTTGCGTTGTTGGGTAGGGTTGAGGTTAAGCATGTAAAAGCTGTGGTTGACCTCCATTATCCTGGCAAGTATCGTAAAAAAAATAAAAACCCGTGCAGTGTTTCCTGGCCCCGCCCCCCCGGAGAAACATCCAATAGGATGACGGGATTGTAAGTAGATGGGATGCTGTCAACAACTGGTCGGGCAGGAAGGAAAGTGTCAATTGTGCGTCTGTTAGTTTGCATGTAAGAGCAAGTAAGACTTGTTTACATATTTTTAGCGTAAGGTTCGACATTTTAAACATTTTTTATTATCCTACAATACGGCAATGGACGAAAAAGTTTTGTAAACGAGTTAACGTTAGCAAACTGAATGTCTTTCAGTCAGTTGCAATTGTCAGAAGTTGGCTAGTTCCAAGCTAGCAACTACGTAGCTAACGTTTGTACAGCGAAGACAGGCTGCTATTTACTGTGAGCGCCTCACAGCCTGCAGTGGGTTGTGGCCAGCGAGAGAAATATCACGTCTGTCGAGCTTCCGAAAACATCTACAGATATCCCTAAGCGAGGAGCTGACTGAGATATCTCAGCATGGATCCGTTTGACAGTAACAGTACAGGTAAGGAGGGGAGATGGTAACAGCAAGCTAACGGCAGCAGGCCAGCTAATAACTAACGGGACATTAGCAACAAGCTCGTCTGGAGTGACATTCACCCGAGGACACATGTTGAGGCGGGTGGCATTGACTTTTGACAAGCTAAAGAAAAAGCTACCTTTAGGTTACTTGAGTAACGGGTTTCTTTATTTTACAGTTAAGGGGTTTTCCCCGAAGCTAACTTAATCGCAGTCCCTCTGCTCGGTTCTGCAATGGGATGATAACACTTACTGCACGTAACTGTCTCTCCACCTTAAGCACAATGCGGAAGGGGCTATCATGAATCTTGCACTTTATTTATGTAACGTGCTTGTTATTTGAACTAATCAATGCCAGAAACACGTTTCTAACATAAAAAAAACACATGCTCTTGACATAATCGTAGTATGCCACTGATGGGACTCAAGTTGTCTCTCTGTGTTAAAAATCAGCAGTGTTTGACCAGTCAAAGCCTGGTGGTTTGATAATAGTTGTTTTGTCTTGGTGTGGGAGCTGATAAGTCATGCTCAGTTTGGCTAAGGCTGCCAACTTCTTTACAACTTCTGCCAGAGTCCCAGGCCTTTATTAAAACAGACAAAAAGCCCAATGCACACAATATGACAGCTCTCTGGAAACCTGAATGTTTCCTCTTTTTTACATTAACCTGGAAGAAGCAATCACCAAATCACAGTAGTTAGATCTCCTGTTTTTGTGCTTTGTCGTTGTGGTTTCTCAATCTCACACTGATCAGATAATATAAAACAAACATTAGTAGATGCTTCCTTCCCATTTTTTAATGACCAACCAACCAATGACAGCATTGTGGCTCGGTGACTCTGCTTCTATGTCTGTTGTGTGAGTACATTCAGAAGATAATTTGTCTTAGTACTGTATTCACATACAGGCTTGATAAAAGTACAGGAGTTATTGATTATATATATTTTCTTGGCATGTTCATAATCATCACATCCATCCAGCCTCTGTCATCTGTCATTTTGCTTTTATAAAATAACTTTTACCATAATATAACACAATTTCCTTCGTTTAGGAATAGACTGAGTAGTACTTGGATGGGTTCTTTTGTCTTATTTTTATCACATACTTGTCTGCACATTACACATTACTTACTACTTAGCTCTTACCCTATTAATAGACATTAATACTACAGCAATGTGGTCCAGACAGACACAGTGACAGCCCCATACAGTCATATCAGAAACACTGTACAGGACAGACAAGGGGCTTCATTCCTTGTGCATTTCTGGACCCTTGTCTTCCTTTTCAGTAGCGAAAGCTCACCTTTGTTTTGTGTCATTGTTTCTGTATCAACACTGTATTCATTAGGCATTTACTGTCACTCTGTGGTTTTCACTTAAACTGATCTGAAAATGCATTGTCAATTAAAGGCATGAATGGAACGTGAGGCAAAATGTGAGACCTGCATTGCATAGCATTATTCTACTTTCGTTGTTATTAAATTAGGAAGTTGAACACGGCTCTGGTTGTTTCAAGAAATGCTGAATGGTGTACCCAGCTGCTATAGAATCACGTGGAATTTGGCACTCGTCATGATACTGAAGACAGAGGGTAGTTCATGGATATTCAGGCTCTTGTAACTTCAGTAGCATGTGACAGTGCCAGATAGTGGATATTCTTTATATTTGCATTTTCTGGTTTTGATTGTTTGTTTTTCAGCCCTGCAGTTAAATGAATGAACTATAAAGAAAATACAACAGTTTTTGTAAAGCCAGTGCTTGAACTAAGCTGCCATACCAGCCTGACAGACCCATCCCATGTAGGTCAAAGCACCAGGAAATGCTGTAGGAGGTTTACTAACAGGAAACTGAAGAACCTGCTTGCAAATGCAGTGACAATAACAAGTCTTTGTGTTAAAAGATGGCTTGTTGCCACTGCTCTTCAGTGAAAGACTCTGAACTCTAAAAACACAGCACATAATATTAACATACAGTACTGTGTGTTTGTGCCAATGTATATAACCATTTGCATTCTGTTCGCTCGGCTACTCTCATTTCCCCTTTTGAAAATTATCCGTCTGATTTTACTTCCTCTGTGTGTTGTAGAGCGAGCCAACCTGCCGAGGAACATGATTGAGAACAGCATGTTTGAAGAAGAGCCTGATGTTGTGGATTTGGCCAAAGACTCTGCTCCATTTCCGGTATGCTCATGTCATCTTAAGCCACACATGCCATTTATGCATTCATTTTCAAGGACCAGCCAGAATAAATAATTTTGCATATATCATAATGCATATCTGCACATCTCTTGAGATCAGATAATGCGAACAGATCAGAGCAGTATATATTAAGCATCAGTTAGTTAGAGGACAACTTTTGTGGGTAGTCAATGTTGCTTATCTGGTTGTTTAGGTTTCAGCAGTCTGTACATGATTTGGGATCTGAATATATCTGTAGTTGACACTGTGAGAATTATTTCTAGCTAAAGGGAACTTCACTTTATCATGCCGAAGATGATTTATCTTCTTTGCATCAGTAGTATCAATATCCTTCTCTCCAGAGCTACAGTGACCTATTTTCCCAATTCAGCTTCTGTTACTACAGACATTCTGCATCATAAGCCTCATAAACCCTAAGTTCTTCCCTCAGTCTCCACTACTTCATCACTTATGTTGTTTCGACATCCACTGCAGTACTAATTTAAAAACAAAAACACCGGTGATACTCTCCTATCATTATGATTTACCTTTCATCTGTGTCCTAGACTTTGTTGACAGACCCATTACTGTCCTGATTATTTTCCACTATTCCTGTGTTTGCCCTCACTGCTGCTGCATACGACATCTTACCCTCTGCAAATTAATTTACCCAACAAGGCAATCTAGTTATTCATTTTATCTGGGAAACACTGCATAGATAAGCTGGAAAATAACAGAGCAAACTGTACATGCTCTCTCTAGACATTTCCTGCTCTTGACCCAGATGAGGTGGCATATGAGCCTCGTAGCTCGCGGTTGCTTGTGCGAGGCTTGGGAGAGAATGACATGGACGAGGATGAGGAAGACTGCGAGTCATCAGCCCGTCTGCTGGGCATGTCGTTCATGAACCGTAGTTCTTCTCACAGACCCAGTTCATCCCCTTACACCAGACAATCCCCACCCAGGTAATGCATTAAATAGGTCATTATCTGGTATGCCGTTTAGTATGTTTGCTTATTTTATTTTATTTAATTTGTAAAGTGTGCTGCATAAGTAATCATGTATTATCATATGCAATATTTCTGTGATTAGTGTTTGTGGAGTCTGATATATGATTCAGGTCAATGTATTATAAGACTTTAACTAAGCTGCCAAAACTTCAAATACAGAGGAACTTGAATTTTAGAAACACATTTTGAGATTGTTGAGGTCTATAGTTGGAAGCTATAACTGATAGCTCTTTCTTCCATTACTTCATCTTAGACAAAGATTTACATAGAATTTTAAAGCAACTTGTGGTTGTTTAGGTGAAGTTCCACTTGTGAATTGTAAAGTAACGTTAAACTCTTTCTGGTCGCAGGGCATGTTCACGGCCCTCAGCCCGTACCATGGTTGTATGTGTGTTATTCCTGGTGATAGTGGCATCTATGACTATGGTACTGTACTTTTTACCTGGGTGTACCTTTACCAAGGTAAGAAAAATTCTCACTTGCTCTGTTTAGGGAGTTTTTGTGTGGATAGCTAAACATTACTCTTTCAACATATTATGTCTATACCCCGACTTTTCATCCTTCTGCAGATGGGATGTAAGCCGAACAAGACCACTCCCATTGAGCCAGTGTACCCTGAGTCCACAAATGGAACACTGTTTCCATGGGCACAGCTCCGGCTGCCTCAAAGCGTGCATCCTCTCAGCTATGACCTCACCCTGAACCCTGACCTCGACAACATGACTTTCAGCGGCCGCACTGTTATTGACATGTTAGTGCTTCACAACACCAAGCGCATTGTCCTACACAGTGCTAATCTCAACATTACCAAAGCTACCTTCAAGGTAGGATTTAAAGGAGGTTCTGTACTGACGACAGTGTTTAATTAATGTCTTGTTTTGTTTTATTTTAGATGACTTTGTTTTATTCTGTGATGTGCAAAGCCTGTCTGACTATCTATACAGAACCGTTTTTTAAAGATTTTACTTACGTCCATCCTCCAGCTAGGTGATGGTGATGCCAGTGATGTGACTGTACTGGAGTACAAACCCGCGCAGCAGATAGCTGTGAAGTTCACTGAGGACCTGAAAGCAGGCCAGCAATGTGTTTTGACCCTGGAATACTCCGCCAAACTTTCACACACCTATGATGGCTTCTACAACAGCTCATACACAGATAAAGATGGAAAAAAAAGGTACGCTTGACTAATTGGCTATGGTGTAATTATGTCACGACAGCTGAAAGGTCTGTTGCATAGTAGAGACTTTATAAAATGTATGTGATCGAGTGACTTCACAGCTAATGAGTTGAGTTGAGTTTGCAACTAATGACCAGACACTAAAAAACAGTGCTATCTTTTACTGATTTAATAGAATATATCTAATTTTGTATTTTGGCATGATCATGTTGATCTCCTTCTTGTTCAAAGGGTCCTAGCTGCAACCCAATTTGAGCCACTGTCAGCCAGGAAGGCCTTTCCTTGCTTTGATGAACCAGCTTTCAAAGCCACCTTCCTGGTTAAAATCACCAGAAAACCAAACTACATGACTCTTTCCAACATGCCTAAGGTACTCTAATAACAGTCCAGCTTATTATTTCAGTATGGTTTTAAGAGCTGAAACTTCCCACTTGGTTTGCCACATGGTTTCAGGTATTTTTTGTTGTTGAGGGCTGGCAGTGTCTGACAGCAAAATTTGAGATTTCAAACTAAAACACTGACTTACTGTGAAGGAGATCCCCGTTTTGAATTGCAGGTGGTTTTAAGAGTGTGACTCAGTTTGTTTTCCAAGTACAAGTAGAATTATTTCTAACATTACCAACAATGTAAATAGACATTATATAATAATATAAACTAGTTTAGGTTAGCACAGATGTTAAGTATTTTTAGGACAATTTGATGTCAGTTGTTCTTAGCATAGGATTAGGCTGAGAGTATATTCCAAATAAGATACATTTGTAATTCTCACTGGAGAAAAATGGTGGGTTTATGACCTAAAATAAGTTTTGTCTTTGTCAGTATGGGCAGCCTCATTCTCTGCTCTCCAACACAATGTCAAATGCAGCTCACCAATAATGTCATGAGGGTCACCTGGATAGACACAATTTACAGTCCATGATGTTATCTCACTCACTCTGTATATTATGAGGAACTTGTGAGGCATTACTGTTCCCACTGTGACTTAAGAGTTAAGCTAACAGACCATGTCTTTATATTTGCTTGCAGCACTATATTTCACAGCTTTCTGAGAAGATGCCAAATTAAATTTAGTTTAGTTTAGTTTTGAGTTAACTATCGATAATAGTTGGTGGTAATCTCGTCATTATGCGTTGTGTTTCAGGCTAATATCACAGCTCTTTCCAATGGCCTCATGAGAGATGAGTTCAAAAGGACAAGTGTCAACATGAGCACCTACCTGGTGGCCTTCATTGTTGGTGAATTCACCCCTATCAGCAAAAATGTCTCAGAAACTCTGGTAGGGCTCACACAGATATGACTCCCTTTTGCTTTTTAACTCAACTATTGTGTCGTTGCTGATAGAATGTCTTGATGTGTTTTATATCTGTTTGTTTAAGGTGTCTGTGTACTCGGTGCCAGAGAAGATGGAGCACACTGACTATGCTCTGGACACCGCTTCCAAACTGCTGGAGTTCTACCATGGCTTCTTTGAAATTGACTACCCACTCAAAAAACTTGGTGAGTACACACAGACACTTCATCATTTAATCCTCATTTGATTGTTCTGTCTTTTTTCCTCTCTTTAAACACCCTGATAATCTCCCTCTCTCAGACTTGGTAGCCATTCCGGACTTCCTGGCTGGAGCCATGGAGAACTGGGGACTCATCACTTTCAGAGAGACCAGCCTGCTGGTGGGAAAACAATCCTCTTCTCTGGAAAAACAAGTAGTTGCCTCCGTCATAGCCCATGAGCTTGCACATCAGGTAATTGTGGTCACCTTTGTGTTTGTGAAAGTAGCAGAGACTGTCAGTTTGCCACAGTTGGGTCTTAACCTGCCTCTGTGGTGTTCTAGTGGTTTGGAAACCTTGTAACGATGAGCTGGTGGAACGACCTGTGGCTCAATGAAGGTTTTGCCACTTACATGCAGTACACATCACTTCAAACAGTGTTGCCTCAACTGGACACTGTGAGTTCACACAAATTACTCCCCACATATTTCGAAGCAGCTAAAGATGTGTGTTTCAGTGTGTTCCCAAGCAGTAAGTCCTGTGTTTGTTCGCAGGGTAATTTGTTCCTGGCAGTGCGCTTCAGAGCCATGGAAAAAGATGCATTAAACTCCTCCCACGCTGTTTCAACAGAGGTTAATACACCTGAACAAGTGGAAGAGATGTTTGACTCGGTCTCATATGAAAAGGTACACTTTTATATTTAGTATATGAGCAGACAAATATATTAAATGTGCATGAATATCCCGTAACCAGCCGTTCATCTCAACAACCAGTTATAACTGAAGTTAGTGCTCTGCTTTGGGTCTTATCCGAGATGCTTTGTGCCTCTGTCTTCCAGGGTGCGTCCATTCTTCTGATGCTGAATGCCTCACTGCCAGGTAACGGACAGTTCAGAAAGGGTATCATTCAATACCTGAAACAGTTCAGTGGATTAAACACAGACACTAATGACCTCTGGAACAGCCTTACGCAGGTGGGTGTGCCTTTTTGTTTTTATGCCTACATTTTAGCGAAAGCTGTTGCTGTCAACAGTCCTCTGTACTGCTATGTAAGAATAGTCTTTAAGTGAAGGCAGCAAGTTTCTCACTTTTAATTATTCATTTCAATCATACAAGTCAATACAGTCATATTGCCAAGAACTAAACTGAATACCTTTTATTTATTTCCTATGAAGTCTTCAACACATAATGTTATATTCTATGAATCTGGACAGACTTGGACATAAACTGCAACTTGACTGGTCATTTTGGTTTGATGCTATGGGCCTTATACATCAGTAGTTTATTACAATTAATCTGTCAGTCAGCTGTCTTAATTATAGTCTCCCTGACTTCAGCTGCATTAGCTAGTTTTACTGTTGATATAGTGAGTGATCAGGAACTGTCTGAACATTATTAACATATAATACAGTACATTACTTGTGGTATTGTTGTTAATGTTAGAGTTGATTGGTCCCTGTAAGAGTGTTCATCTTTTTCTTATTCCCCTTTAAAGGGAAGTGGGAGCACAAGATACGGTAAATATAGACAGTAGACTGCATAACTACTGTTTAAAGGGCTTAAATCGTTCCCTTAGTTTAACAGAAGTTTGCCAATTAATTATTTCCCCCCTGCTGGACCTGTTGATTCTTCACTGTACACTCTCAGACTCTGTCAGGTTAGGACAGAAAGATGCACTTCAGAAGAAACAATGAATGTGGCACTGGACTGCACAAACTCTGGATCTCTTCCTTTGTCTCAGGTCGACGTGTCGACGCAGCATCAGAATGTGTCAGAGATGATGAGCTCATGGACGTCGCAGAAAGGCTTCCCATTGGTAACTGTAAGCCGCAAGGGAGATGAGGTGACGCTGACACAGGAGCACTTCCTGCTCACATCTGACAATGCCACGCATACTTCAAGGTAGGCTACATGACCACACACAAAGACTTACACACAGATCATAGACACACACCACAACCTTAACTGTATTCTGTGTTTTCTTTAGCTTGTGGAATATTCCAGTGACATACGTAAACGACAGCTGTAGTTTGGCCCCTGAGTGCAGACAAGTGTTCACCCTGAAGACCAAGTCAGGTAAATCAAAAAGTATTAAACTGCAACATCACCTCCCAGAATCTCTTGTACTGTGTCAAATGGTATTTTTTTGTGTGTGTGTGTTTTCAGAGACATTCAAACTGCCAGAGAGTGTAAAGTGGCTGAAGTTGAACTACAGAAACACAGGCTTCTACATCGTCCATTACGGAGACGAGGGCTGGGCTGCCCTTAGAGATGCTTTGTCCAACAATGTCAGTGTTCTTACACATGAGGACCGTGCCTCGCTCATACACAACATCTTTGCTCTCTCCAGGTATAGTGAACAACATAAATAGTTGCTTAATGGATTGCATTCAGTGACAAGAGAAACAGAAGTATAGGAGTATGTACCATCCCATGTTATTTGACTGGTAAAAACCTGTCATTCTCTCCTGTGTTGTCAACAGACTTGGACGTGTGTCTTTCCGTCATGTCTTAAACCTGTTAGACTACATGACCAATGAAACTGAGTCTACTCCCGTGTTAGAGGCCTTGTTACAGCTCAACAATTTGTACAGGCTGCTCGACAAAAGACATGAGCACACTCTTGTGGCTCGCATGAAGGTACAGACATACACACACACACACTTACAGTAAATTAAGGTAAATAACTATATGTGTGAGAAAAAGTAATATGAAGCCGTTTGTGACTTTATACAACTGCTAGAGGAAGCTGCATATAGTCTGATAAATTGACTCCTGTGTTGTCACTCAGTAGCCAAGTTGCATTGTGGGTAATTTAGCTATTTTAAAGTTTGAGTCAAACTTTGTGTTATTCAACACATTCTTTTTTAAAACCTGGTGCCTACATTACCAACAACGCAACTTTACAATACATTTGTGAATATGTTTTGTGAATAAATATATACTAAGCCACATGTCTGTCAAACACATCCCATGTTGTTTTGACAGACAAGGTTTGTAAAAACAGGAAAACCACGTAGTGAAGGCTATGAAGTGCTTAATTTAGTGATAAATATGAATTCATTTATATTGATAATATGAATTAATTTATATGATAATGTCATATGTATAAAGGTAGTAAGGCAGTTTAGGAAGAAACTGCTAGGCTCATTAGTGTCATGCCATGCCATTCTGGAGCCAAACCCAACCTTCAACTTAACTCAGAAGTCCTTAAATTTATAACTCGAGCAGCTACTTTCAAGAACCCTCAACCACACTATGAAAAATATATCAGTTTGCTTAATTAACTGCCTTAAAAGCACAAAGTACATCTTATTCATGAAGCTTTGATATCTTTTGAACCACTCGACATTAAACTTCAGTGTAGCTGATCTGAAACTTTAAAACACACATTTTCATATCTGGTTTCGCTTTATTTAAGAAGTTGGGATGTTCTTGAATCCAAAGAATCCAGGTGAATTTCTAAGATTAGATGTTCTTTTGAACTGACTGTGGTGCTTCATCCATCCAATGCTTTTTCTCCCATTTGACAGGATTATATTCTGCGTCATTTTGGTTCTCTGATGAACAATCAAACATGGGTAGAGGAGGAGAGTGTGTCTAAACAAGAGCTGCGTTCAGCCCTGCTGGAGACAGCCTGTAGTCTAAGTGAAGAAAACTGCACTCAGCAAGCCAAAGCCCTGTTCAAAAATTATGTCGATTCCAACGGGACCGCACGGTACGTATAGCACACAAGAAACTTTTATTTTTGAGTAGCTTTTCTGGGACACTGTCACAAGCAGGGCACACCAGCCTCAACATCTTTTTATTGAAATAGAGATTATCTTTAGCAGGGATGGGGAAAACGTGTTTAGTTGGTGTCTGATATTTGAGTTGTAAGAAGTCAACTAAAGTTTGGTGCAGTTATAACCAAAAGTGTGTTTTCTGTAGGATCCCAGGCGACCTGCAGCAGGTCGTATTCAATGTGGCTGCTCAATCAGGTGAAGATTGGCCAACTTTGCTCAGCATGTACGGACATGTGACCTATGATGCAGAGAAGCGGAAAATGCTCCGAGGCCTAGCATCCACTCAGGACGCACGGAGTATAGTATGGTAAGTTGTTGTGTGTGTTTGCTTCTGGTCAGGATCAGGCATCATTTACAAATTCTCAAGCATACAGTGTATCCAGTGCAAGTTAATATTTCATTTGAAAAGCCAACAGAGAGAAGCACCCATGAATAACCTTCATCAAATCATCCATTGAAAACAGTGCAGAAGAGAGAAGCAATGTTTTAAATGTCCACTGAGAGGCACAATCCTACTGACCAACCCTGAGAGCAATTTGTCAATAAATTAAACTTCAGAGAAACCAAAAATGGACTTTCATCAACTTTAGCCACAAGCTGTATGCAATGAAACATGCCAAACCAAAACCCAGTGCTTGGTCTTGAGCCTGTTGGTTTGAGTCAAGTAGCAGATAATTTTAATGTTTTTGAACTGGCCCATTAGGTCATGAAGATCACAAAGACACAAACTCCAACAATTATCCAGTCAATTATTGACATCTGTACTAGAGCTGTGCGATATTACGATATATATCGTAGTGCGATATTACGATATATATTGTAGTGCGATATTACGATATATATCGTAGTGCGATATAAAAACGTCTACCGTAGGATATAACCCTTTGTTGTTTATATCGTAATTTTAGCGTATAGGCTACTTGTTTAGCACTGTTGCTACACTAACGTTAACGTACACTACGGTTGTGATTTAATACGCCGTGTAAAGCACAACTCAATGTCGGAATGACCGTTGGATATCCAAAATTTGACAAGTTCATTGTATGAAGGCGAATGTAACTACAACAACGCTACTGCTTTGTGGGAGCATTTTTACATCATCCGCAAAGACTCGTTTACGGCACTGGTCGCTCGGGAATAAAGAGAGGCAAAGCAGCATGGCGGAGACGGAGGAGAGCGCAATGGAAGAAGAAAATAACATTACTAGTAACGTTACATCAGTTGCGGATACAGAAGCAGAACCCCAAGGGATATATATCGTTATCGGGATATAAAATTAGCTATATCACGATATACAATTTTGTCCATATCGCACAGCACTAATCTGTACTATGTTTTTGTATCCTTTGGTGCCAACCTCATCATGATATTAGTGTATTGTTACTGTACTGTATTGGAACATGTTTTGCTGCCCTCTTCAGTTGAAATTGTTTTAGTCATATGTGATTACAATTGAGGGCCTCAGTTACTAAATAGGTGATGTTTGAGACTTGTTGTATCTTATTCTAACTCCATGTTGTTATTTGGGCTTTTCATTTTATTTATATCTTAATGTGTTTTTCCTGAAGCATGTTTGTAATCTAGTCATGTGGTCATGAGGGCTTGAAAGTATTTAACACCTATCACGGTCTGTCGAAAGGATTCTAAATGCAGGTCTTAAGGGGGACATCATCCAGACACAGGAGTTGCCTTTGGTCATCAACACTGTGTGTAACGGCTTTGCCGGCTACTTGTTTGCCTGGGATTTTATACAAGAGAACTGGGACCGCCTTATAGAGAAGTAAGTGGTATGAATGTTAGGGCTGCACAATTAATCAAACTATTATGGAAATCGCGATATGACCAGGTTACTACATATCAAAAAGCTGCAGTTTTGCATTAAAGGAAAATGTGTGATAAACAGCATTATAATGATGTGCTATTGTGCTGCAGAGATGCCTTGTTCTCTTGATGTAGAACATGTTTATTTGGCACAGAGCCCAACAAATGTCATATTATCATCATTTTCATAGTTTTAAAATAATCACAATATGATTGCTTGACCATATAATGCAGTCCTAATACATTTTTTAAAAATGTCACATTATAAAATGAAACAACATAAAAAGATCAAAACAAAAAGATGAAACATCATCAGTGCTTTTGTGTTTTTGGCTGTAGGTTCCCTGTGGGCTCCTTTGCCATCCAGACAGTCATCAAGTCTGCCACCTCCCAGTTCTCCACACAGGCACACCTCAATCAAGTATGTTTCTTTATTCTAATTTTACACATTTGCACTGTAGCATATTTGAGGGCCTGTGCACTTGTTTGTTGGGAGACATTAATTGTTCACAGAATGCATTATGTGTGTTGTGTTAAGTCTGATCTGTGTTTGTCTGTGGTGAAGGTGAAGGGTTTCTTCTCCAGTCTGAAGGAGCGTGGCTCTCAGATGAGAAGCGTGCAGGAAGCTTTGGAAACCATCAGACTGAACCAGCGCTGGATGGATAAGAACCTGCCCACACTCCAAAAATGGCTCTAACAGGTGCTTCATCCAGTCTCCGCCCCACTAACATGCAGTCGAGGTGTGTCGTCAAGACAACAGCAGTGTTTGCACTATTGTAGGACTGTGTCTCTTCACCCCCTTTATCCAGGTTAGAGTTCTAATCAAAGCCAAAGGTTGTGCTCTACCTGGGTGGACAAGGTGTTTGGTTTTATGAGACTGGTCCTGTGAGTTGTAGCTCAGGGTGGCTCTGATTGTGTGTCTGACCGAGTGCTGTCAGATGCAAACACGCACTCCTCACACTTAATGCTGTCGACCAAACCTCTCCTCTGCATTTCTCATAGAAAAATCATGCCTGATCAGACAATCATGCTTCACCCACACTCCTTTCACTCAGCCTGCTCTCAGGCACTAAACCGTATGAGCTGTGTAAGGGCCAATTCTAAAAGAGCGGGTATTACGAATGTCAACATTACTGTCTTTGTATGTCAGTCCTGGACCTTGTATCAATGCAGCTGTCAGGGATTCCTCAGTGATGAGAAGTTAAAATTACCGGTACTTGAGAGATGGAATTATTCTTATTTAACCAACCTTTTATCGCTGTGTAGAAACAATAGCTGCCTGCCATTCTGAATTCATGCCAGCCAAGGCAAAAGCCAAAGCATTTACTATTTGAGTCATATTATGACTAGAAGATGAGTTGGTTGATTGATTAATAGCTTAAAATACCAAACTTGTGTTGGCATCAATTGAATGTACTGAACAACCTTCCTACTGCGTACAGTAGATGGCATACTGCACAACAGTGCAGGTTTAAATCAACAACCAATGTGTCTTAGGTGAGAGCAGGCAGTGCACACTGGAGACAAATGTTCCCTTTCTTTCTCTACACTCATAAACCTGCTTTAACTCTGATTCTGAGTTTTATTTTTGATTGCTTTTTGCCCACAGAGCAGTCACTGCACAGACATTAACTCTGTGTGCTTGTAAACTTGTAATTATAATGTAAATATGCTCAAACCTACAACCTTTTCCGCTGCGATTTTTGGATGTATTGTTTTAACCATCTTGGCTTTCTTGATTTTCAGATTTTCTTTGTGTTGTGTCTGTATATAGAGTCTAAAGAGGAGATGTACATAGAGTTGATCAGGAACCTTGGTCAAATGCTTTTACTGTATTTCTTGATTTAGATGACCCCAGGGAGGTCATTTGCTGAAGAATGTTTGTGTTTTAAGGGCTAATGTGCATATTGAAGATACAAAGTGTATAGAAGAACATCTATATTGGGCAAGACTGATCTGTTCAGTAAGCTGTTGCTCATCAGCCTAACAAAAATACAGAAGGTTTAAAGTTACTCCAATGTTAACCAGCCGCTAAAGAGTAGCCTGGCTATTTATTGAGTGTCTAATAATGTTTATTTAAATACAGCTGTGCACTCATCTTGAGCTTTATTTAATGTGGTACTCCTTACTTATTCACTTCATCACTGTCATGATATTCAGGATAATTTAGTAAATGTACTGCAGATTAGGTCATTTTCTTTGGACATCCCTAACATCGTCATTAGACTTACATTTCTGTCTCTGTCTCATTCATGTAAAAAAAAACTGTGTCTACAAGTTCATCAAAAGATTACCAAAGTGTCACAAAGACGACACACGAGATCTGGGTTGAATTTCCCGGTACTGTTACCTCTTGATTTGTTATGTGTTCCAATGAACATAGTCGGCCCTGCGCACAGGTCATGAAAGGGTTACGTGTTTGTTACTGCAGGAATGCTAGTAGTTAGTCAAATGGATGTAAGGGAGTGGAGGTCAAAAAAGTGCACACACCAAGAGACACCATGTGCATCAAAGGCATGGTTGTGTATGCCACAGTTGAGGTGCATGTTATGAAGGGTTACAGTACAGAGAATCATGTATTTCAAACGGTTTAGAAAAGATAAATCAGTGTCAAACTCTACTTTTAAGGAGGTCATCACAGGTTGAATCACTATTGCCATTGACTTATTCAACCTATTCCATTACAGTTGTACCGATATTATGATAATATGGCACTTGCCTTTAAATACACATATTATACTTTTATGTTGTGGCTAATTCAGACTATTACATTGTTTAAAAGTGTCTTTTTTCCAGATTCCAGAAATCACATTAATTAATCAGTTTTATTGAGGCTCTGACTTTGGTTGTCCACCACACTTTGGTCAGAATATATGAAGATGTCTGGAGTCAGATACAGCAATCTTTCAGAGACGAGTGTTACTGATGTCATTTAGGTAGAGGGTGTTTAGCCAAAGTCGTTGATGTAACCTACCTGGTGGGAGGATTTGTAGTAGAGCACCATGTGTGCAGTAAATCCAATCAGATTGTCTTTGTCTTTGCACTGGGATAAAATGCTGCAGATGCTCTTGAAACTGTCGCTCTTCATGTGAACAAAATATGAATAAAAATTGTTTTCTGAAGATGTTGGATTTTCTTTTGAATTTAAATACAATGGCCATTAGTATATGCAGACTTGACCTTAATTCACAATAGACTTTTTTGTTTTTTTGTCAAGGTTAATTTCAGTAACCCAGTTTTAGGAATTATTCTGAAATTACACTTTTCAACAGTCCAAATCATGTTATGATGAAATTCTTTAGCTCAGATTTTTAAATGGTAGATTTGTTTTAGGTCTAGCCATGCTAGATTTAATGGCAGCAAGATCATTCAGTACAGAGTACCTACAGACCCACAGATGAAAGAAACTTGAGCATAAAGTCAACACAGGTTAACACGATTTGGAGTTATAAAACTATTAAGAGAGACATGTGAGGAAGGAAAGAAATAATAGAACATTGATCAGTAACCAGTAGTGGAAAAGTATACAGATCTTTTACTTATGTAAAAGTAACAAACCCACAATAAAAAGTGTGGGAGTTAAACAGTTTATGAGTTTAGAGCACATCAAAAAGTGAGAGGAGGGGAGATCCTCCTCATCTGAGGTGTGGGGAGTTGACAGGTCAGGAATATGAGGGGCAATTGTCTTTGCCCAAAGTATTGATAGAAAGTTAGATTCTGACAATTATTGTCCTGTAAAACATCAGATGGTCACGTCAGCTGTCATGAGGTATGTAGCCACTGTTTTGTTGCTACCTGACAGTATACAAGTCAAGACAACTTGGAAGACTGCAGAGACCACTGTGTGTCTTCTCTCAATCCTGCATGTAATAAAGAGACTTGATTCATCATGCCCAGTTTGTGGTTCTTTAGAGAATTAACAACTCTACCTCAAAAGGAACATTTTCCTTACAAAATACTCTGCTACATGTTAGTGTTGTGCTTCAAAACATCATACTGAAATAAATGCTGATTGTCATGTAAATGACATCGAATAACAAAACCATTGGCGTTTACTTTGGTTCCCTGTAAACCTTGTTATCACTATACAATTTTGTCTGCCACCAAGCACATGGTCACCTGGGAAATGGAAAATGGAAGTATTTTACGTTGATTGCAACACTATTGTCAGTATGACGCTGCAAAACCTCTAAATTACAACCCCTGGGAGGATACTCTAAACACGATGTGATTTACACTGACATGTCTTTTACATGATGCTTCTCCATTGTACCACCAGAGGTCTTTCTAGCTCTTCTGGAAACTTCCATACTGAATCTCATTCATGCTTTAAACATTGGACATTATGCCTGTTTGTTCGGATGTATAAACGAATATGTGGATGTGAGTGACTTTTTCACTGCAGATTTTGAGGGAAATTATTTATGATGTAAACCTGACAGACTTGAACGCATAGTGGAAACCATTAGCTATTTCTTACAATGTCTGCAAAAGAGAATAAAAACCTTTGCGCTATAGTTATAAAGGGAAATTTACAGCTCTTTTTTTTACTGTGGTAAACTGTTCCTTCTACGTGTGTGTGTTTTAGAAAGTCTGTTTTGTACCTTGAAGACTTTTTGGCAGGATGCCACACAGATGGAAGACATCATAGCACCAGTGTTTTCACCCTCAAACTTTCATTCTTGGCCATTAACAGAAGTGCAAAAGGTACAAAGGCAATTGCAGGCTTTGTATTTAAAAAAAATACAATTAGTAACCTGGTATGAATAATGAATAAGCTGCATGCTCTATAAGACCTGACAGACACCTCAGGGCCCAATACATCGTCTGTGTTTGTTAGTTGCAGATGCCATGAACTGTAGAGTTTCAGTTACTCTCTACTATCAATGTTGGTCTTTTTTGATTATTTGTAACATTATTTTCATTTGTTAGGATACATAGTACACTGTGTGAACTAACCAGATAGTAACTATTCTAACTATGCATCAGCAACTTCAGCCCTGTGGGCTTCAGAGTGTACATTTGTCAGTGAAATGAAACATCACATGACGTTTGATCACTGATACACAAAGAACTGTGGAGGAAGTCTTGAAATGAGGACACGTGGAATAAAATGGAATGGAAATGTGTCTGCTTTAGTGTAAACTGGCGTGTAAGTGTCAATGCTCTTAAGACTGTGACTGCAGAGTTGTTGGAGGTGCAGCAATGACCTTTGTGATACAGACTTTTATGAAGCTTTATGATTGGATTATCTGTAAACAATTATGCCATTTTAAAGATGCTAATTAGGTCATTTGATAGTGTGCCATCTCATCATGAGATGTTGGATCCGATCCAATCTAAATCAGCCGAGTGAAAATCTTTCTGACTGTCACAACACTTTTAAAAAAGCAGCCCTTCTACAGGTAGGCAGTCAAGGCTGGCTGAGTCTTAGATTTCCTGATGTCCTGCATACAACAGAGATGTTTGGATAGGAGCACAGCCCGCATGTACATCTCCAGCTGGCACATGTTAAGATTGCAATGTGCAAGAGAGGCCCAATGATTGTACAGATTAATGCTGATTAAACTAAGGTCTAGAAATGCCATTGTTTTTCTCTTGAAGAGGATTTTCCTTTGAAACCTTGCATGACCTTTTGAATGATTTGTTGAAAAGTGCAATATCATGAAAAAGCTATTGGGCTTTGACTCATCTGGATCCTGCTTTACAACAGTCTTCAAACAAAAAATTGCTTTTGAGAAATGCGTTCTAAAAAAGGTCTGAGGTAACAGGTCCTGCAAGAGGTCAAAAACGTGACGATACCATGAATCATGCGATCATGATCATACACTGTCAGCTGAAAACTATTCATAGACATTACATACTGCTGTCAGTTCCTCTCAGTCAGAGATGGGAAACTTTTCAGTTGCTGGAAGTTGCTGGAATCTTCTGGTTCGTTGTGCTGCACATAATTATCTGATCTTTAAAACATACCTTCATTCTCCATCTCACAATCTTCTAAGTAGGTTAAGGTTACATATTTTCACTGTAGATTGATTGATTGCGACTTTGCTTTTACAATGACAAGTCAAATTGTGAGCAGGCGCTGCTGTGCAGGTGTCATTCTTGTCATACTGTTCATTTCTACCATGTTACTGCTTTGGTGTGCATGTAAATTTGACTGGCCAAAAAGTCTTGTGAGAATTTATGACCTGTAACATGCTAATCTCCACCTTGAGAGCAAACTCCATCAGGTGACCGTCAATCACAGCCCCAGTTTGAGTGTAAGTATTTTTCAAACTATGATAATTGATTTCTTTTAACTTTATGTTTTGTTAAAGATGAACATTAAATTGTATTTATTGAATAAATGAAGAAGTCTAAATGTGGATTTTCTTTCTGTGTAAATGTAGGAAAGAATTCCTCTGTTACAGTAGACAATTTGACTTGTCAAAAAAAAATGTGTCAATCAATCAAACTTCATGTGTATAGCACTTTTCAGACAGAAAAGTAACGAAAACAATATAAACAACCCCCATACATACACTGCGAGGAATAAAAACGGTAACTTAGGTGTCACAAGGGGACCATGCCCACGAGTTTCCCCATCTACTTCAGTTGTTTCTGAAAATGCTCCGACCCTGTTTTGCTTTGATGCTCCAGAACTACAAAACTTCACCCAACTTTCCCTCTGCATAGGGGTGTGTGAGAATGGCTGCACTTTCAATTTTGGGTGAACTTATCCCTTAAGAACAAATGATATGTTACATTCCACCACTGTCTTATGATATCCATGTCACATTATCAGAGATAGCATTCACGCATTCACGCACGCACGCATGCACACACACACACACACACACACACAGACACACACACGGTTATAGATGGATAGTGCACGTGTGTTTGTTCCTTCAGCATTTATTTAGTCGTTAAAAACAATTACAGTGTAGTTACAGAGCTGATGAGCAGCATTGATTGCTGCTGCAGACATCTAGTCATCACTGATGGAGGAAGGGAAGCAGCCAGAAAAAGATGGTGATGGCCAAAGATTTTAACAATTATGTAAGACTGAAAGAGGAATGAAAAACAAACATGTATGACATAACAACCAGAACCTTTCAGGAACAGACATTTCGGCGAGAAGCTGATCTAGATCTCATCTTATGATTTATCAGATGACATAGTTAGATTTTATAAAACCTTTTCTTTCTTTTTTGAGTTAAGGAATAGTTTATCCAGTGATTTAATGTCCAATGCATTGATGAGGTAGTAACAATACCCTGGTATATATTGGTCTACTCACACTTTTTTTTCAACTGCTAACAAGCATCAGTCAATACTGAAGCCACCTCTCCATACAGTCTGCAACATGCATCATGGCTGGAAAAGTTCATCTCACCTCCAAAAGTCTCTCAAACCACCAACATCATATGTGTCTCAAAATAAGCTTGTTTGACCACAAAGGCATACACTGCCACTCCTAACACACTAACCTCAAAAACACCAACAACAAGCATTATATAAGTGGATAACTTTTTATCTTGATATCTCTACTACATGCATTTGCTTCTCCTTCTTGTGAAGATGCCTTAACAATTTCCTCATGCGCCACAGCCCCTTATCAGCATCAACTTGCATAATGATGACGCGAATGGTTTCATAACACTAAATAGTGGCTTGACATTTATAACTAGATATTATCCTTTTAGAAAACAGATATTGTAGTTTCATATGATGGTCCACTTGAGTATATGTCAACAGACCTTAAAGAGTTAATACTCTTTCAGTTATCTCAGCAGGTGTTTAGAAACGAATACCAAAACATAAAAATGCAGTGACACTTTAACGTCTTCGAAAATAACACTGTGACGTCTAAGAGTTTATGTAACAGCTTGGCTTATCTCATGACAGTTCATCATGTTCTCCACCTGCAGTGATTCAACCTTTGATGGAGGGTCACTGAATGGACAAACGTTGAACACAAGATTAAACCTTCAAGTTTTGTTATTGATGTTCTTTCCTAAATGTGTTTCAAGCTTCAGTGGTATGTTTGAAGTAGCGTGTGTGTGTGTAGTATGTGATTGTCAGGTAGTCACATAAGTCATATTGTCATATTGTCATGAACCATGACTCAGTGTTTTTGTGTTGTGTCTTGTGTCTTATGTTTTGAATTCCCATGCTCTCTTGTGTCCTTTCAGTGTCTGTCAGTGTTTTCTCCTCTGTGCTTACCCCCCATTACCTCACCTGGCCTCCTCCCTCCTCTCTCCTCACCTGTTCCTCGTCCCATCGTTAGTGTCTTGTATTTAAGCCTTTGTTCCCCATTCACGCCTTGTCCGTTCATTGCCTGTGTCTGCATCTGTTCCTGCTTGTTGTCTGCCTGATGTTCTCCCCTTGTCTCGTCTCCAGTCTCCTGTTTGGTATGTTTTGTTTTTTTGCATTTTGCATTTTGATTTGAACTTTGCCTTTTGTTGAACTTTGTTTTAGCCTTAGCTGCCACCTTGTTTTTGCCCTCGTCAGTTTTGGTTTTCTCGTTCACCTGTTTTTTGTATTTCTCAGCTTTGATTTAATAAAACTCGCCTTTCGTTTACCCCATTTCCTGCCTCCTGAGTTTAAACTGCATTTGGGTCCTCCCTTACAACCTCAAATCATGACAGAATGAACTGACCATAATTATGGACCCAGCGGACCTTTGCACACTTGTGGGCGTTGGAGATGCATGTTTAGCTTGTCTTGAGGGCAGGCAAAACCTTGTGGATACACTTCAGACCATCTTGGAGTTTGAGAAATAACTAATTGATAGGCCCTTGTTGAGTGTGGTTCAGGGTACTGTGGAAATGATATCTGAGGCAAAGAAACTTAAGGGGCTTTTAGATGGGTTGCAGGACAGTGCTTCCCGTGAACTTGCTTGTCGCTTGCCTCTTAGCCTTCTGTCCGCTCCATGCCCTGCCAGTGTTTCTCTGTCGGCTCCCAGGCCGACACCTGCCAGTGGTTCTCAGTCGGCAGTCCAGACGGCGCCTAGTCCTGTCCCAGCTCCACGGTCGGAGGCCCAGCCATGTCCTGTCCCAGCTCCTCGGTTGGCGGCCCGGCTGTCTCCTGTCCCTGCTCCTCGGTTGGAGGCCCGGCCAAGGTCCAGCGACTTTCCGTCAGCTCCCAGGCTGACACCTCCCAGGGTTCCTCCGGTGGCTCTCAGGTCGCTGACTCCCAGTGATCTTCCGTCGGCTCTCAGGTCGCTGACTCCCAGTGATCTTCCATCGGCTTCCAGACCGACACCTCCCAAGGTGGCTCTCAGGTCGCTGACTCCCAGCAAACCTCTGTCAGTGGCCCTGCCAAGGCCCAGGAGGGTTTCCCAGTCAGCGGCCCAGCCTCCAGAGGGTCTCAGCCGTATGTATGTATGTATGTATGTCTGTATGTCTGTATGTATGTCTGTCTGTGGTAGTATGCAGTACGGGGCTGTCTCACTTCCTTTTTACCCTCCACACATCAGACTTCACACACAACACTGTGAAATGTCACCTCCAAAAGTTCTTCGATGATACAGCCATTGTTGGATGTGTGTCTGAGGGGAACGAACAGGAATATGGGGGACTTTGTTAATATAACTGGTGTGAATGCAACCACCTGCAAATAAACACCAGTAAAACAAAGGGGATGGTGATCAACTTCCAGAGGAAGACACCACAGATCACACCAGTGAACATCCAGGGTTTGGACATAGAGATGGTGGCAAAATACAAATACGTGGGTGGTCACCTTAACAATAGACTAGACTGATAACACGGATGTCTTGTACAAGAAGGGCCAAAGTCGCCTCCATCTATCAACAGATACTCTAATGAATTATTTGTTTATTACTACTCATTACTGAATCGATATCGAAGCATTCAAAAATTCAAAAAAAAAAACGATGGAAGAAACCTCAGGAAGCCACAGAGGAGGGAAACCCCTTCTTCCAGGACGGACAGACATGCAATAGATGTCGCGTGTACAGAAAAGAACAACAAATCAGTTTACAAGTTACATTACATTACAACAGAGAGTCTGATACAAATTATATGTAAAGTGAGTGGATCCAGGAGACGACTGAGCAGGTCGAGGCATCACCAAGGGGTGCCCAAGCCACATGACCTCCTGTCCACCCAGGTGACCTGGAAGAGGGCAGGCCACACAAGATAATTAGTAATAGACAGAGAGAGGCATCACGATTTACAGAAATATAGATATGAGGAGATGACCCAGCAGAGCCCAGGGTGTGACAATCTAGATCGGTCAGTATTTCAAGGCAGCAGGAGCCCGGAAACGGTAGATGGTCCCAGGGGCCACGTGGTCCATCAGAAGGGAGCCTGAATGAAAGAGGGGAGGAGGAGAAAGAGAAGGAGGAGAGAGAAGAGGAGGGGTTGGGGAGGAGGAAGCTATAGAGAGTGTTGAAAGTGACACAGCTTGCAGCTTGTGGGAACAGAAAACAAAAACAAAGGTTAGAGA
>OMLP01020702.1:19020-33149 GCA_900302685.1 Spondyliosoma cantharus
TTGTGGAAAAAAAAAAAGTTTGGGTAGCTCTTTAATTCATTGATGAGGATTTCTATTTAATTTTCTCTAAACCGATTTTGTTTTGTTTTATTTCTGTTGTCAATTTCTCAACCTTCAGTGGACTTCAGCACTGTATAGCATGTTTGAGCTCTGCTTGCGTTTGCCCCTGAAGGCGGTCTTTTTGCTTAATTAGCTGCTGCCTTGGTAAATTAGCTGCTGATTTCACACACACACACACACACACACACACACACACACACACGCACAGACACAATACCTTGAGGACTATACAGTACGGTAGCATTTCCGACGCATGATAATCCAGCATTCCTCATCTGTATTTCCACTGCAGTGTCAAGGCTGGTCCACACACTTTATCCATGAGTGCTTGAACACGTTCCTCTTTACGGTGAAGGACCATCGATGGCTGTATTTTCTTCCACTAAAACAATACGAAATGAAAACTCATTGAAAGTGTTCACAGTCTGTTAGTTGCTTTATCAAGAGTGCTTGGAATCATGGAGATTTTTTTGGTACACGCCGCAAGTAGTCGGTGATATTTTGGTATGTGGGAGCGCCATGAGCCAAATCCTATTAAGCTCCGCCACAATGTGGTGATGGCACAAAAGAAATCTGTGAATGTTGGCGAATCAAATTGTCAGCTGAGCAAATAAGAAGAGCCGATTGTAAGGGCAGTTGTCGAGGCTCCCTCAGAGCAAAGCGGGTACCGTCAAGAGCACATGTGCTCCTTTGACCATCCCCGAACTCTTAAAAAAAACAAATTTAGCTAAATGTGTAGTTTCTCTCTTGATGCGGCGCCTGTTCTGGATTTGTCTGGAGGTGCACGCTGCTTCTAACATTAGTGATCGCGGTTGTCACACAGCCAGACTCTGGGCTAGCCCTGTGGTCATGGCGAGTTACCCTTATCAAGTAGGCAGAAATAATTAGTCCAAAACCCACGGCTCTTTCATCTCAGTCTCTTCTTAAGCTCCTCACACAGTTCGCTCAGCATGATGCAAGCTACAAAGTACTTAATTTACTGTACGGCTTCCATACTGAACTGGCAGCAGTGAAGCAATCCTGATAAATCCGCCTATTAAGGAGAATAGAACAGAATGTATTTATTGACTTATATTATTATTATAATTTTTTTTTTTCATATTTATTACATTTCTATAAATCATCGTAAAATGTAGCATCGCTATCATTGTTTGACTAAAATGGAGATTTATGTTCCAGGCTAGAATATCTTTAGAACATCTGCAGTCACTGTACTGAGCGCGCACCTCTGCCGTCGATCAAAGGATTTAGCCTCTCCAGCGCTCCGATGTGCTGACAATACAGTCAGAGCCTGTAAAACTGTAATCTCATATAAATTCCATGTTCCAAGGGCTAGGCTCAGACAACACTGTGATGTATGAAGTCACCGGCAGAGAAAAGGGCAGGTGACGAAGCCGGAGACTATTTGATATTCACAAGGGTAAGCTTCCTCCGACTGTCCTGAGTGAGTCGTAAAGGCCCTTGCCGTTGAGTCACTAAGACAATATTCAGTGAAAACAGTCTCTCTTTGTTGTAAGCTCCAAATCACCTGATGATTTATTCCTCTTCCAACTGTGCGGGTAGATTTTGTCGAACCGAAATGTTCACAGCACCAAATAGAATAATCTGAAAATGATTTTAATCCACTCAGGAATCCAGATTTTTTTTTTTTTTTTCGTGTGGCTTTTTCATTTGATTATCACCGGCCTTGGCAGGACCGCTGCGCCTTAGAAAAAGTTCATGTTGTCTCAGTGAGTACCATCCAAATCACTGCAGTTCAGCACTTAGAGAAGGGGCCACAAAACCGGTAGTGTTATCTGTAGAACAGGTAGCAATTCATTCTCCTTTCAATTCTGTACACGATCTTACTCTTGGTATTCTTTGGAAAATTGCACGAGAACAAGCGCTACTTGGAGTGATGTGGTCTGAGTACAGGGAACACTCTGGTCCCTCGCCAGAGCTCTCCTGCTTGGCTTTGTAGTCTGTCCTCTCTGCAAAATGCCAACTTGGGTTTGCCCTCCTAAAATGCTCCTCCATCACTAGATGTATTTCTGCTTTGAACAGCACCCAGACAAAATCAAGCTCTTGCCAAGTGCTCTGCAGCTAAGAGTCAGCAATAGATAATCAATAGAGATTTACAGGAGAACTTTTCCCAGCCATCAGTGCGTGACATTTTCACTGTCACCTGACTGTACCGACGGCTAAGTTCAACAGTAGGGCAACAGTAATTTCTAAGAGGTCTCTCCGGTTCAAACATCTTAACTGGGCTCGGCTCTAAGGCTGCTCTCCGCCTCTTACTATCCGTGTAAGCTTAGTTAACAAAGGCTGTGCATGAAAGTAACATGAATTGCTCTGTGTGGCGCAGAAGGGTAAATTCACCAATGTACTTCACCTAAGGAGTACAAAAGATCATGCTGCTCTACTATGTTGTTCTGTTTCCTGTTTTATTGTATACCTAAAATGGCTTTCATGAACTCACAGGTTGAATAATTATTGTGGCAGGTAGATGAACAAGATTTTATTTTCCATTTTTCAACTGATGTTGCTGTGAGTGTCTGTTTGCTGGGAAAGGTCTTATGATTGGAACATTAGTGAGAGTGAAATACGGGGTTTCTGCATAGCTTTACAGAATGTGGTGAATTGATTAAATGCTTGATTAAACACTAGGCAGGGGAGTCTGGCATCCTAATTCAAAACGCATATGCAAATAATCTTGTTTCATAGATTATTGCCTTTTATGCACCCTTTCACTCACTCACACACACCCACGTGCCTGTACTTCTATACATGTGAGGACCTCATCGGACATAATGTATCCCCTGGCCCCTTACTATCATAACCTTAACCATCACAACAAATCCCTAATACCTAACCCCAATCTAGACCTAATCTTGATTTAATCCTTAAAACCAAGTCTTAACCTCCAAACAGCCCTTTGTAGTCGTGACAACTGCCCAGACTGTCCTCACTTTACAAAAAATGTCCTCAATCTGTCAGTTAATTCTTCTGGTCCTCACTATGTAGCAAGCACAAGGACACATTGCAGTTTTGCAAATGCACACTCACACGCACAATCACAGAACACGCTAAGTGAAATGTAGTTTGAAAAGCAAAGATATGCATCCACACACGCAATTTAGGCAAATCAGGTAGCATTCATATCATCCACACAGTCTGACACAGAAATTGCTTTACAACAGGCCACGGCATATTTTGTCGAGGATTACAGTTTTTCGGAGTTTCAGCAAGTACACAGCCTCAGGCAGTGTTTCCCAACCTTTTATTCTGCCATGGCACACTTTCTATGTTCAGACGATACCAGCGCACACCGCTGTCCCATTAGCCACATACACAAAAAAGATCACACACAGGCTCACGGCCTGTAGATGCAGTACTGCTTACATAAATTACTGAAATGTTTGATTTTTTTTAATTATTTTTTTTATGTGGAAAAATGAAAGAACATCAGAATAATTAGATGTTCTGATATGTCTAATGATTTGGTTGAATAGGCCTTATTGTCCAGTTTTAGGTCAAAGCCCTTATTAACTGATTGAGCATACCTTTCCTTCATAAAATGTTGACAATGACAACTGAATCTTGTGAAAATTGAGTTGATATGCTTTCCCAAATGTATAGCATAACATGCATTTTTGTAAATCAATAACTGTCTCCAATCTTTGATGGCAAACACCATGCCTCAGCATGGCCTCGCAGCGTGAGCTTTGCTAAGCAAGTAATATTTTTTTATTTGATTGGGAGATACATCATTCAGCAGATCATTTCCTGCAATAAAATGTGAAACACTACAAAAGCTTTCATGAGATCCGTAAGTGACGATTTGTCATGCTGTGTCTTCACATCAAGTCTGTCTCGTTATCCAATCTTGAATCCATTTTGACGGAGCACTTTGATTTACAGCAAATGGGCATAGATTTAAATGTGTCTGTCGCATTTCCATTCTTTCTGTTTTCACAGTAAGTGTTCTGATTGGCCCCTTCCCGTCGTCTGCTGATGTTGTTTGTCTTTCCTTCTTTTGCTTGTAGCCACCTGCTCTAATGAAACCAGTTAGGGACATTCAGCATCACTCTTACGGAGAATCTTTGGAGAATCATTATCTCTCGTGCCGTCTTAAGCGATTGTATGGAAGGAGATGAAAATGTGATGAGCTCAGCTCCCCCCGGTGCAGCTAAAGCAATAGGAAATCCTTTCATTAACTAAATCAATAAGCTCTCCAGGTTCTGTGTGGTCAAATTCTATGTTGTTGCTTTTATCTTACTTTGCATATAAGGAGATGGCGTGTTTTCCCCTTTTGTGGGTAATGTTCTGTTGACTTGTTTTTCTGTTGTCATTGTTTGATGAAGGCAGCTTTATCATTCAGATTAGATTTCTGAAGGTGTCGTTTCAAGATTGCTACCCAGAGTTTACATAAATTCTAGCCTCTGGGTAACATTTGGTTTTGTGTTGCTGTCAGTCAATTTTTTAAAAGTTTGTTTTATTATTATTTTTTTCATGTTTTGTCGCTTGAAATAAACATTTATCATAGTTTACCTTAAAGGAATATTGTTAACGTTAAAATGAGAGTTCTTGTGTTACTGTTGAATACACTGAGCACTGGTATACAGCAACATAACAATTTGTTTTGTTTTGTACATTTACTTGACTTGTTTCTATCCAGACCACAATAAATCCACAGGCAGGAGTATTCTCATTACTCGCTGGGGTCCATATGAAAACATGGGCATCATAAAAAACGGTCATGGTAACAGCGTCTCCCAAAGATGATTTCAAACCGGAAACGTGATAGTCTCCAGGATACCGCGTGCATGTAAACACAGCCGATGTGATAACAGACGACTGCAAATATCAGTGAACCTCGCGTGGAAAACAATCTGGAGACGGTCTTTTCTCCAGGCAGGATGAGTTGGCACGGTACAAAAACATGTCCTCTGTCGACGACGATTTTTAAAAGCGTAGAGGTTGAGTTTGAATACTTAGCTCCCGATTAGCCTTTTAAATACATTTGATTTGATTGATTTAATCTTTGTCCATCTTCCTCTGCAGATGTCTTTAAAATTTGATCCGAGGCTATACTTTGGTGCAGAATAAGAGATAATGTGAATAATCTCAGAATATCTGTGGGCCAAGATGGAGATGGATTTCTCTGAAACACAATGTTTAATGACTCATTATCGCGGTCAGCCACTGAAAATAGATGAGATAGACATTTTATCCTGATTAACGCGCCTAATGGGTTTGCCCATAAAACCAAACTGTTCCTTCACTGATGCATGCGGAGTCTGTCTCTCTCCCTCATATTTTCAGGTCGATAATGCATACACTAATCCATCAAGATTGACAGTGATCATTAGAATAATAAGGCGAGCAGATCTTTGATACGAACTCTCGTGGGTGACCGTTGCCCGTCGAATGGAATTGTCTGAGACAAAGCGAGCAACCTTGACAGCGCAGGCCAATAACTCGGTGAAATTCATCATTCATCCCGCAAAAGTTCATCCCCAAGATAAAGTTTTCCATTTCCAAATACATTTTTTTTTTTTTTTTTTTTAGTAACCCTGGCACACAAGCAGACATTGTTTGAAGCTCCTGCCCTTGTGTCTCAGTAGAGGCATAGACACAGCTGAGACTCCTTAATGTACTTCCCATGAACAATCTATATTTACTAAAGTGTTATCAACCCAGTGCTGAAGGCATAAACATAATTTGTTATGCAGGCAGCAAGGGTAAGGTGTGTGCCTGATTGTGTGTGCCTGATTGTGTGTGTGTGTGTGTGTGTGCTGTATATCTGTGTGAATGTCGGTTTTCAGGTGTGAATTTGTGTAAATATGCGTGTTTGTGTGCGGTTCAAACTATGTGCCAAAAACAGCTAACAAATATTTATATATCTCCAAGCAAGTTTTATTTTAGCATCTTATTAAATATTAGTTTGGTGCCGTTGCAACCCCTGCTGCAACTCTCAGAACTGTACAGTATGCCTCGACAAAAAAATGTAGAAACACCTCCATTAATTGTCTAATGATGTATGTGTTATGCAGACACCGAACCAACTTAACGACTGAGACGCTACGCCGAGATCCCTGCATGGGGACAATAAGTCATTCAGTACCCGATGCTGAAGTAGAGCCATCACATCACTTCGTGACTAAGTTCAGCGCTGCAGGTGCATTGTATGGAACTAATGGAACTAACTAAACCAGTGGCTATCAATCTCTGCATGGTACAGAAATTAAGCTTATCATGACACAGATATATGAAAAGCATAGTGATATACTCTTCAAATGGGGTGTCGAGAATGAAAAGGCGAATCACTCACTTTACCCCAGTTACAGACAGAATAATGGTGGAAGTGATGCATTTCTTGATTTGACAAAAAAAAAAGCATTCAGCTTGTTCACTGACTGGAATATATCTATCACTGAAATACCAAACACATACTGCCAGAATCACCTCAACTCACCCTCTATAACAGCACTTCTCCTGCGTTCTCCTTCAGTCATTTGTACTTTGTTTAGACGTTTTCTTCCTTCTTCAATCACCAAATCAGCTCATAATAACAAAATAAATGTTTTTAAGCCCTATAGTAAATGTATGATTTTATTATTTTTCATCTGTCGTTTATCACTTTGTTTTATTTTCTACCCTTCCATGGATGAGTTATTAAATCACAGAGTAATCATTTATGTCAATATTTGTTTTTACAAATCACAAATCAGTGAAAAATCACGACAATATTTTTATTAGATGTTATGTTGGAGGAGTTATGTAAATGCAAACAATGCATCAACATCAGTTTATCACCTTGAAAATAAAAAAAAAAAAAGTATTAATTATTTATTTTTTTTACGTTTAACCAGACTTCAGTTATATTTTTCTTGGACGTTTTCTGTCACTGAAATTACATCCATCCAGTCCAGGAGGCATCATACACCAAAGGGTATTTTCTGCCTACTGGACATACATGAGATAAAAAGGAGCCATTATTTAGATAAAATCTGGAGGCTGTTTAATATTGCTGTTTAATTAAACTATTGAAGTGTAGATTATATCATAGTTTTAAATAAAACATGCAGGGGGGGGTTTGAATAAGCAGAATACAACCTTTGGCACATTATGCCCACTAGTGTGGACAGATGAAAAAAAAAAAAATGTAAGAGAACAATGTTGGTATAAGTGTTTTTCACACCTTATTTAGTAGAAAAAATATTTCTGAGAATAACAAGATTTAACAGTAATGTAAGCGGTACTTGGTGAATCTCCTCTTCTGTCCGCCATCTTACATTTATGATGCAATATCTCCAATCTGACAAAGCGAAACGGGGATAATAATCATGTGGAATTGTTTAGGGGGCTTTGGGGCTCCACTAACTGGTGGTTGGGACGTGCTACTTCAACTTTAATGGTTAAAATGGCATCTGAATATCAGTCCACTGTAGTGATCACCGTGCCTCAAAGGGTTAATGAACTCATCTCTACCCACCACTGTCCAACAATGAGAATTACAATAACGTCTGTTTTCACTGAAAAAGCACGTCGGTAACCTTTTTATATCTGATGGTGATTCAGTTGGCAAGAAGAATGTTCTGTAGCTCGTTAAATGTCGTTAAAAGTTGAGTTTTTTTGTTGTTTTTTTTGCACTTGGAACATATGCTTATCTATATTGATGTAATAGTGCTTGATGTCAAAAGGTTGTTTCATAAGTGATTCTCGCATTGAGTTAATAATGCAGAAAAGGTTGCCAAACAGACAGAATAGTGGAATAAGCAGCTTTGTATCTATCGCCGATGGTGGTGGTGGTGGTGGGGAGGTCTTTGAATGTCAGAAAACACACTAAACCCTTTTGGTCCATTGGCTAAAATGTCAAAAAGCAATGTTATAATTAGTGCTTTGAAAATGATTAGTAAAATACGGCACTTAAGGTTCTAATTTGCTGTAATTAAAATGTCCACCATGGCTGTTCAGATAGCCTTAAGATACATTTTATCCCTCACTCACAGAGGTTTTTACTTCGCAGGTGAATACAAAGTATAATTTCAGGATCAGCCACTGCAGCGTTTTTCCAGGGCTTCAGTAGATATTATGCATTTTTTGAAACAGACGATGACAAATTATTTGCTATTTTTAAATGTACCGTGTCCTTTGATAATTGGCTTGATTAACGATTCCTGCCTCAAATGATGAGCTATATCCTGTGAAATAATGTGCCATGGCTGCCCTTAACATCATTACATTCACTTGATTTAAGTCATTTACAGACAAGAAAATCAATTTCTGACAGTTTCATGCTTCTTTCCTTTGGCTGTACAATAGCATATATTATATTTCTAATGTGATTCCACCTGTAATATGCTTATATGAAAAAAAAATACCCTCCTCACTGGTTAGAAATTCCCTCTGTCTCCCCTGTCGTACCTCAGATTTTTTTGCCGTCTTTGCTACTTTTCAAAATTGCCAAGCTATTGACATTCTTCGACACATTCTTGCAAAACTTTCTCAAATCACCTATTCTATTTGGTGCGGGATGTATGTCAGCAGCCAGAGAAGCAGTGCAAACTCATAGTTTCTTGATGATCAACTGCATAACAACATCAAGTGTAGAACGTCAAGATATGACTCACAGAAAGAGCTTTCACATATATGCTGGTGATCTGCCATCCAACTCATGAATATGACCTAATTTTAAAAGCATATATACACATTCAGTGAGTAGATGTGTAGACATGATGTTTAGCTACAGCATGCTAAAGTGCAATATAAAACTAGCTGGTTATTCAACATACTGTGTATGTGCTTTTCATGTCAAGCAGCTGCATGGCTGTAAAATTTAAAGCAGATAGCCAACGGATAAAATAATCTACATGCCAGCAAGTTAGCAGGCCACTTGCTATTGAGTGTTTGCTCTTGACTCTGAACAATGCTGATACACAAGCTTAGAGTACAAAACATTAAATAGCTTTTGAGAAAAATATCAAATCGTCTTCTGGCATCTGTTGCAAACAAATAGGCGCCTCAGCGTTCCTCTTACTGTTTGGTCGTTCAGAAAAGTCTCATGGATATTGTTAAGAATCGGGTTATAACATAGGCCTTGTCTTCTTGTTTCCCTACACGGCAGCTTGAGTTGTTTTAACATTAACAACAAAAGGTCTATTATGAACGGTTATGTTTTGTTAGGGATGTGTGGCCTTCCTATGCAGCATTTTCAGGCAACACAAAGAGAAAGAGGCTCTTGTCAAGTATTTCCGTCTCTTCTGTTGTAATAGCAACATTTCATTGTGTAGCTCAGATGCTAAACAAAATGATGACACGCGTTTTTAAACACATCCTTTTCTTTTTGAGCATGTTTTCTGTGTATGGTATGATTTTTTTTTTTTTTTTTTATACTTCCTTCATTGCCTCAGGATGAAATTCCCGTCTCACCCTATGCCTGCAGGGCCTGCCAGTTAGTGCAGCAGGTAGGGGTTAAGTGTCTTGTTGAAGGATATTTCCTCATCTACGGATGCACAGTGGTCCTGCTCTGGCCCCTTGCCTAGAAAATTACCTTACTAACCAATAGTCTGTACCTGGAGGAACTCAATTGGTCGATGCCGGATAACTGAGTTAAAACCTATAGAAAAACCGAGCAGGCTGTATGGACAACTGCACCTTTTACAAGGTCATCCAGTGCTACCAGCCTTACAGCTTTTGTAAAGGAAAAGAAACAGAACATGTTTTTTTGAAACACCCTTGAAAATACATAATTCTGAAGATATCTTATTCTCAAGGTACGTGTTAGTAGAAAATAGACCCCAAGTCAGGAATTCATATATTCATAGTGTTTTCCTTGTTGCCTTAAGTACACATTTTCCATGTGGGTTATGATTAGAAAGATACGAAAATTGGATAAACACTTTCACGACGGAGAGGAACTTCTTCCCAACAATCACCCTGAAAATATAGAGGCTACCTTCTATTGTTTGGAGTCAAATGCGTGGTACTTCTGTTATCTACCAATTTGTGGAAATAAAATGGTCCACGCTCAGCCGAGTTCTCTGCGGATGTATACACGCGCCCAGTTGCATCATTTCACAAGAGAACCCAAAAAATGTTCCGCAGTGAAATGTCTCTCCTTCCCTGAAAACAACATACGCCCCTCCTGAAAGTCAATGACAAAAAAAAATGTCGAGCTCTCCAAAAAGAATACCAGGCAAGGCTGCGCATTCCACTCTTCCACTCACCTTTCCCGGCATGTGTCACATGCTGTTGTTGAGCCACCTCATTAGACCACATAAGTGGAGCGGCTGTCATGGCTGACATAGGTATGAAGTGCACACCAGGGCAGAATTTGTCCTTGCTTTGGCACCCTGTCTTCACTGTGACTGTCATGCGCTGAGGTTGGAAGGCATGTGGGTGCCATGCTGACCCTCAGGAATGATCAGATCCTCACTGAGGCTTATCAGTCACCTCGGGACATGTCAGTGTCTGCACAGCACACGCCGTTAACCATGCTTCGGCATATGCAGCGTGCAGGGCCTGCAGGAGGATACGGTGTGACTGATTGGCAGATATTTGTGTCTCGTCTCACACCGCTAACTTCCAAAGTGTTCCAGCCAATTAGCTTTAGTTAAGAGTGATTTCCTAGGAGACGTGGTGAAAAAGTAGTTTTTTGGCGAGTGAGCAGACATGTCAAATGACTCAAATAATCAATTCCGGACCCAAATTGACAGCATTTAGAGTATGTTGTTTTATCATAGCTGTCCTGCTGTTTCTCATTACATTTACTTTCACACCTTGAAATGCAACTTGAATCCCAATTATGGGAAGAAGTTATTCTTCGCATGCACCGAGGGTCCATTAGGCTCTGCCAGCAGTAGCACAGATTTATCTGGATGCTTTGCAACAGGCCCTGTGCTATCTCAAACAGGTTATTATATAACACACCTCCGTATACATACGTTGAAACAGCCATTTTCAATGAATTCAGAGTAGCCCAGTTATGTATTGCATCATTGTTTCCAACTGAGTGCTCTGCAAACACGGGATCTGCAGATGCTATTTCGGATAGTGAGCTTCAATGATCTGTTATCCCCTCATTATATCCATTTGTCCATTTCAGTGTTAACTCTGCGTGCACTAGGGCCGGCCCGATGGCATTTTAAATGTACCGGAATGCAAAATTGTAGCAATTTAACCAGCGTCACGGGGCATAGTTTAAAGCAAAATCGTTCAAAAGTATGCCTCTATGAGCGCATTCTGACATTTTGAAGGAGACTACACGTGCTGAGTTTATTTTTAGGAGTATGCATTCAAGCTATTCAACATATTAGTAATTTAGGATGGACTTCCAGCTAATAATAAAAAAAGCTCTAATATTCACTTTGGTTGTTTTCTTTTTTTTTATTTGCATCCGTATCCTGTAGAAGAATATCCGGCATTACCACAACTTAAGATGGTTAGCGATAAATTCAATAATCTTTCGCCGAAGTAGCTTACTGTATTAGTCATTTTTCGGCTTGCAATTGTAATGCACTGTGCACTCCTGCTCTAAACAATGATTAGTCCGTATGAGTCATGAGCAGCATCAGACAGCTTAATCCATCACTGAGCTCAAGCAACCACTCTCTTCCTCTAGTTTCTGCCGGCCTTGATGAATCTATACCACCTTTAGCGGGGGAGCCTCATAACTTACCGCCTTTAATGTTCAATTCTCACTTCACAGGCCTTGTTCTGTTTTATTTTCATAGCCTTTAGGTGTAAAGAATGTACTCCTAATGACAGAGCGTTCGACAGCGATAAGTCTATGTTTTTGGATATTGTGGGCGCACGGGCTGCTCCTCGCAACACAAATTCACAGCTCACGCAAGACAATTACTTTTACCACTCCATCAATGTTTTTCGCTTGCCAGAATGCCATCCAATCCAACTGTTATGCAATCTGCAAACTTGTATAATAATCTTGTTGTATAATAATCATTGTCCTACACTGTTGCTGTCAAACACTCAACAGATAGATGGGTGGATAGATAGATAGATAGATAGATAGATAGATAGATAGATAGATAGATTGCCATTTTAGAGGTATTTTGTTTTGTTCAAATAGACATTGGAATGTATTGAATCGGTTGTCGCACATTTGCGATGTACCATTGTTATGGATGGATGGATAGATAGCATTGGTATGGATGCCATTGTTATGGATGGATGGATAGGTGGATGGATGGATGGGTGAATGGCTAGACAATCTGGCTTAGGAACGTTCGCCTTTTGCAGACTTGTGATCTCTCAAGTTTCGATGTGTCTGAAAATAAACACTAACTTGTATCCACAACAGCAAAAACATTCAGTTTACACAACACTGTTGATAATCCACCCACGTTTCCTTTTGCAATCACGTGAGCAAGCTAACTGACTTAAAATACTCGCATCGATCACCAAAAACACGTCTGGAAATTGTCCCGAGTTCTCCTTAAACATATAGAGTAGCTTCGCACTTACAAATGCTGAAACACAGACTTCAACAGTGGTCACCTGTTTGACAGCCTTGTCAAGTAAATAAACATGTAATGCAAATGTGATTTGGCGCAAATATCAATATGTTATTGAGCCTCTGATACGCACCATCTTGGATACGTGTCGCTTGGACATATTAAATGCCAACGTTATATCCTGGTGGCTGGGCTGCTATAAGTTGCCCTATATGGAGCCCAGTTTAAAATACAAAATGTTCTGAAATCTGTTTAGTAGGGGGTCCCTGCTTCGTCTCTCTATCATCTTAGGGGTCCTTAGCCTGAAGACCCCTGGCTTACTGGGTAGCACCTTTAGCTCAGAGCAAAAATGTCCTGTGTCTACATCCAGCTGGTTTTTCATATGTTAACATTGGCCTTTTCCCTGCTTTCTTCAGTTTGCCCTCACAGCCCAGACAAACACACGGGTTAGAGACACTTACTTACTGCCCATTCTCTAGTAATGAATGTTTGGCTGTTGTTCACCCTGCAATAAGACCGGTCAACTGTCCGGGTTGTTCTCCCTATCTTTTTGCTCAGTGCTTGAAAGAAAGAAAGTCTCTCCCTCTGCACCATCTCTGCACAGAATGAAAGAGGGCTTAAGAGAACAGATGGCGGCACGAACAGGAAGAGGAGATGGCACCACCACACCAGATGAAATGATCTGCCACTCGGGGGAAAAAAGTGTTAAAAGAAATTCATAAGCAAGGCTATGCTATGATCATCCTTCTTCAAAGTTTGACACGTAACTGAATTATGTAAAACTGGTAATGCCCCCTGCTATGGCTAAGAGCCCCTTTATTATGCCAGCCTCAGAGAAAAACCTATTCCAGATATCAAGTATGGTACTGCAGAGTGACGGGTCTAAATATCACAAGCAGCCAGAGGTCTTCTAGGCCTCTAAATATGCCACTCACAGTTCACTGGATGAACAGTATTGCTCACTGCAGTGCGCTACAGAGCTTTGCCAAAACATCCTCGAAACAAAAGTCCGTATGGCACAAAGAGATGAGATTACGCTTTCATCTCGAGTGTATCTAACCTGTTTGTGTGTGTTTCAAAGAAAAAAGGGGGAAAAAAGAAGGCTTTCATTCTAGACTGGAAACCTTTCCTTAAGGTCATTCCTTTCTTTCTCCACTGAGGCTTTCACCCCAGCAAAATAGCTATCCATGACAACAGCTTTGTGGATAATTATCTGAATGATGTAATTAGGGCCTCTTAGGGCCCTTTGGTCCTGTAGGACTTCACCAGAAGGCTCCCTCCTATTGAGCACGGAGATAGACACACCGCCCCGGCGTCAGGCAGAGCGGCGTGAAGTGGCCTCTCGCATTCATTCATCTTGCCCACAACACAGAGGCTTTTTCCTGCTCATTAGAGCTATACTTATGCTCTAATGAGGAAGCAGGAGGGGTGTTGGCCATGGGGTGGAGACACACAGCGGTCATTTTATTTTTGTGTGAAGGTGACCACTGTTTTTAATGGAGGCGCACCACACGCATGTGATCCGTCTCCCCTGAGTTGTTAAACTCTTCATCACGTTGTCTCTTTAAACTTATTGTCTCCTTGTCTCTGGTCGTTGGCTCTGCGTTGGCA
>OMLP01020711.1:0-10673 GCA_900302685.1 Spondyliosoma cantharus
GTGTGTGTGTGTGTGTGTGTGTGTGTGTGTGTCTGACGGGTGTGTGTGTGTGTGTGTGTGTGTGTCACATCGAGCTGAACGTTGGGTTTATTACACGCTGAGCAGGACGCGCTCTGTACTTTCCGTGCTATTAAACGCCTTTTATTTTTTTTCTTCCTGCCGCAGCATGTCCCTCCACTTGGGGAATGAAGTGTTCGATGTTTACAAAGCGCCTCTCCAGGGAGACCACAACCACCTGTTCATCCGTCAGGGCACTGGACTGCAGGGACAGGCCGTGTTCAAAACCAAACTCACATTCAGGTAACGTGCCATTGTTGCACCGGTGACAGGCTGCTATTAACACGCGAGTCTCACACAGGCTTGAGGCAAAAAAACCTCTGAGTTTCCAGGGAGACTCGTCCTGACAGCCCCAGGCTGCCTCTAATTCCAAACAACAACAATAGCAGCTTTCATTCGAGCTTCATTCAGAAATGTACTCTATGCTGTAAGTCCCCGGATCACCTTGTGCAAGCTGCCCAGGTTTCTCCCAGTAAGAAATCTGTAAGCCTCTTAGTGCCCCGGAGTCCACCTGGATGTTCTGCCTTCTCGCACCACATGGGTCGAGTAGGACACTGGCCAAAGCTGCTTTAATGCACAACAGCACCTCCGCGCTCCCAGACGGGACGTGTTCAGATTGAGCGATATCATCAGAGCAGAGTTTTGATTAGGATTATGTCCGATGCTGCCCTGGGTTCAAATGGTTAGGGCTCAGCTGTTTTTTTCTTTTAAAGAGGAGCATCGGGTAACTTCTACAGAATCATTCAGGCCAGACACAGAAGAGGTTTAAAAACGAGAGACTGTGATGTGAAAGCAACATATACCTTCATACACGGCAACGTTTTCATGCTTCTGTGAGATTTAAATCACAAATCAGAGGGATGGGTGAAGGGTTCCACTATTAGATGCATACACAGGGCTTTTTAGGAAAACAGCAAGGCTAGCTGACAGGCTAACCTCGCAAGTTGCGCAAGTGGAGAACGTTTGAAGGAATTATTGAATGAAAAGGAGAAATATGTAGTCACCCGAAATCTAGTTTTGGAGAAAGGTCTGCCTGCACCCGTTACCATTCTGCAATAGGGGTGAAAATGCTGTGGCTTATTTGTATTTCTGTGAAACCATCGCTATCATCTTGGGTGGCACTAAACCTAGGATGCACTTACAGTAACTTGCCATCGACAGTGTGTATGTCACCAGCTCTGAGGTTGTTGTTCTATTCGAAAATGATTTTGCAGCATTAGCATGCAGCCTGTCTAGTCATAATCCTCTAATAAGCAGCCGATGGCCAGCTTATACCTGCAGTCTACACACAGTGAGTCAGGCTACCTTAAATGTGACATTGGTGGTCTTGTGTGTTTCCAGGCCGCACTCCACAGACAGCGCCACCCACAGGAAGATGACCCTGTCTCTGGCTGACCGCTGCTCCAAGACGCAGAAGATCAGAATCCTTCCCATGGCGGGACGAGATCCCGAGTCGCATCGCAACGAAATGATCAAGGTAACACTCTCGCACTCTCTTGTCCATCTGTTCGTTTTTTCTGCCCTCAGTCTGGCCTGAGAATAACTTTGTTGCCACAGAGATCATTAAAGGGTCGCACTCGGTCAGTTGTTGACGAGCGTCGTGCCCGGGTTACATAAAGACAGAACCTGACGTGCTTGCATAACGAGGTCACAAAGGGCCAGTGGAATGGAAATATGTCAGCAAGCGTGACGGTGGGCGGGTGGCCGCGTATCACCCCAAACAAGAAGTGCTGATAGCACAGTTTACAGTTTCACTGTGCTCAGCGAACACCTGAGCAGGTGCGTCTGTACCCGAGCTGCGGTAGTTCAACTTGGAAACACAAATCTTCGCTACACCCACACGCTTTAAAATGCATGCTTATAATTTTGGCTGGGGATCGGGGATACCAGTTCCATTATCGATTCTGCCGGTCCTGTTTATTTGCAGTCGAGCTGGATGCAGCCTGAGAGCTAGCTGTAGCAACAACACGGCGTTAGCTTTTATTTACACTTTCATAGTCCAAGAAAAAGATCTGCAAGCCTGCCTGTGTGCTGTTCGTGTTAAGATTGATGAAGAAAGATGTTTCAGCATTTCCCACTCACTTGAAGTTGTCATGCGACAGACAGTGCTGCTTGCAATGTTGCCTTTCTTCGTGAAATGAAGGCAGGCTGTGCACTGTTTCTTCCTTCCAGCTATAAATCCTTGTTGCGAGTTTCCAGTGGTGTAGATGCATAAGTTTGGTATCGGTACGTAGCAGTCCCATTGAGTAGTGCTGGCTTTCTTTTTCGTTTTGGCTGAATTTCAGTCCTTCTGGATTGATTCACCTGTGTGCAGGGTGTGGAGACGGGCTCTAAATGAACGAGTGAGAGCAGCTTGGGTCATTCCCCTCCCAGACAGTCAGGGTGTGTCGACGCCCTTTTTGTGAAGGCTTAAGAGAGGTGGGGACTGGCGCCCAGGTCAGAGTCTGTAGTGATTTTTACACTGGGCAATAAGCCGCCAATAGGCCGGCCTTTTGCTGGCCTGGTCGGCGTGTTTACACAGAAGGCGGCATATGCCTCCTCGGAGGGAACACTTATTTCCGCCTCCATTTCTATGTAAACACGAGGTGTAAATGTGCCGGCCTCTGTGTGAGATGGGCGGAGGTGTCGATGACGTGCGACGCGTTTAAAACCAGGAAACAGCTGATCACAGCAGTCAGTCCATCACTTCATCCGCGGACGTCAACATGAGCAACTGGAAAGCCGCTGAGATCCAGGAGATGCTAGAGTCTCCTGGATCTCTGTAGCTGACAGCTAGCAGAGCTGTTTGGCTGTGCTAGCTGTCACTAACTGAGAAGTGGCCGGAACACTACGAATGGTCACTACTTTCAAATTAAAAGCCCCCCCGCTAAGAACCCAGTTCTAAACTTCAATGGGGTGCAATGTAAAGCTCTTATTTTGAAGACAAACTCGTCACTGTTCACTGCCCAACTTCGTGCTTCACGTCACGTCACATGTGCCAAGTGGCATTTTTAAGGTAAAAAAGATACATAATGTTGCTTTGACCAAAAGTTTTGCAATTGGTCAAGTAGGATGCCTCGGATAGCAGCAGCAACATGGCTGCAAGATAATCCTTTGGGTCAACTCTGACTGTCAAAGTTAGTTCAACTAAAAGTGCTTGTTTTTGCCACCGACAGGCTGATGTCAATTAAAGTGTCTGATGCATCATGGAAATGGTTACTTACAGACATTAGCCTTTTTGTTAAATAAGATCCTTTTAGTAATCAGAAAAAACAGTCAATATCCCAGAGATGTCACACTCTGAAATCTCACGAGGTGAGTTGTTACAGTTGTTTCCTCATCTAGATTGTCAGAGTCAGCGAAGTAGTCAGCCATAAATTTGGAAATAAATTCATGCTGGCAGTACTTTGAGTAAACTCCAAACCTATCTCTCCAAGTCTCTCCAATTCTTGTTAACTCCAAACCAGCCCCTCGCCTCTCTGCCAGTGTTCTCTGCAGGCAGTGAATCACAGCAGCAGATATTATTGAGAGTATGCTGTTGTAAACTTTTCTGTTGATGCCAGCAAGGTAAAAAATTGCTTTGATGTCTGTCTCTTATTGATCTCAGGATATTTAATATAATTTCCTTCATTACAGGGTTATATAATATTTACTGACTTTTTATTTTTCCCTTTTTTAACTATACATTTGTTTTCAGTCCTCGTTCTTCATTCCAAAGAATTCAGGAATTAAGAAATAACTTGTGCATTTCTCTGATTTCACACTGCTTTTCTCTGTGGATGTTTCTCCTCCAGTGTATTTGGTGGCTACTTTGCTGGTAGACTGTACCGCACACTGAAGGGCCATCGATGGAAGAAAGGAGCTTTTTGTGTAAGACAATCTGTTAAAACTTCAGTGATAAAGAATCTCCTCTCTTTACTCCTTTGATGAGCTCAGCTTTGATCTAAACGTAAAGACCCGGGTGAACACGCTAAATTCAGCCTCACAAAGTGATGACACGTTTGGGATTTGTTTGGGATGAGATCTATTCAAAAATGTTTTATTGCTGGACGCAGTGTTGGAGGCAGAGCTCATAGTTTATATGAAAGCTGCTCAGTGGTGTTTTGAAGCCAAAAAAGCTTGACTTCCCGGGTATGAAAATGTCTAGATGGGCAACTCAGTCAGCTAACTTCTGGTTTAGTGCTCAGCTGACTTGGGAATAAAATAATTTAATCATGGGCTCTTCTAGACTTTCCAAATGTTATTTGACTGACTGGCTCAAATCATGACAGTGAAAGTGGGTCTATTGTCTTTTCTCCTGTTACAACTCTTTAAGGCACATTTGTGGCGTAAAACGTGACGACAGTGATGTACAACACTTCAGATAAAAATCACAGATTGGTTGCCTTGCCTGCGGGAAGTGGGAATGGGTTCAGTAGAGGATTTTTAGCTGGTGTACCTGCACTTGAAAAACGTGTGTAGACCATAATTTTGGGGGAAAAAAAGCAGTATTACATTGGTGTTGAAGTGACAGAAATGCTTATGTTTTGTTTGTTTTGTCTCTACTGTAGACAGCAACATTGTATCCTGCAGTGGTTTTTGGAATCTGCTTCATCCTCAATTGTTTCATCTGGGGCGAACACTCCTCTGGGGCAGTGAGTATCACAACTCAGATGCACATAATCTAAAATGTATGTATTCAGCTTACATTCATAACATATACAAAAGCAGCATGCTAGAAGGCCAATTACTTTGCTGTAATAGTGATGTTCAGGGTTTGTTAAAAAAAAAAAAATAGGCTACTTTTGAAACAAAATAAAAAATTATTAGACCTGCAGAATTCTATGTGCATCGGTATAGCAAGGACAATGTTTATTCACATTGACCAAACCAGTTGCACCCTGGAGCTGTGCCTGCTGAATTGTTCTTTGATTGTGTGCAGTCAGAAAGTTCTGTTTTAATTTTAGGTTATCTGTGCGATCATATCGATTGTTAAGCATTTTTTTTTTTTTTTTATCTTTTGACAATTGTTTCTGTGTCCGTGCTTACTTCATTTATCTTTTCAGGTTCCCTTCACCACAATGATGGCCCTGCTTTGTATGTGGTTTGGTATCTCCATGCCCTTGGTGTACCTGGGCTATTACTTTGGATTCCGCAAACAGCCATATGATAACCCAGTCCGCACCAATCAGATCCCTCGTCAGGTTCCAGAGCAGCGCTGGTACATGAACAAGTTTGTAGGGTAAGTATTAATCAGATCCAACAATCCCCTCTCTTATCTTATGCCAGCTACAGGGATTGTTGATAGCTACAGTGTAGCATTTGAACTTTCGGGTTAATGCAGGCTGTCTTTATTTCTTATAGAATGTTTTCTTTCCATTAGAATCCTGATGGCTGGGATCCTACCATTTGGTGCCATGTTCATCGAACTCTTCTTCATTTTCAGTGTAAGTCCAACTGCTCTGCTCTGAATGCATTGTGATCAATGCAAAGCCAGATCAACTCTTCTTCACCAGTTTGTAACTCATTATGTATAGAATACCTTAAAATTGTTTATCAGTTACATTTAAAGAGAAGCCATTGATGTGAAGTCAGAGGCTTGGTCCTCATATGCACAATAATGTGTGTTTCACCACCTATAGGCTATCTGGGAGAATCAGTTCTATTACCTCTTCGGCTTCCTGTTTCTGGTCTTCATTATCTTGGTGGTCTCCTGCTCCCAGATCAGTATTGTCATGGTTTATTTCCAGCTCTGTGCAGAGGTGAGTTCATTTAATAGTGTAGACTACAATTTACCATTCTCTTTTGTTTGCATGGCAGACCTAATTCCCCCCCCCCGGAAATTAATAAATGCATAAATCTATCTATTTTTGTATGTGTATATATGTGGATAGTCGGGTTGACTGTAGGAGGCATGGCACATGAGGTTTGTCTTTGACTATCGGGGGACACGGGAGACTGACTGACCACCACTCAGTAGCACAGCTAACCAGTAGTGAGAAGCTACAGTTAGTTATAATAATAAATACTATTTATATAGCAACTATCTTAAGTGCTCAGCATGAAATAAAAGCACAAAAAATATATATATAAATAAAAGCATTTGTGTAGCATATTAACATTTCTAAATGCTTGTACCATGAGAAAGGTTTTAAGAAGAGACTTAAGAGGTGAGACACTTGGCATGTCTGAGTTGAGGAGGCAAAAAGTTCCATAGTTTTGGGGTTCAAATAGCGAAAGCCTGATCCCTCTTCGTCACTGACTATGCCCTGGGAGTAACCAGCAGGGCGTCTTCTGCCGATCTCAGTGTTCTTGAAGGTCAATAAATCCAAAATGTATGTCGGGATGAGGCTATTTGAGGCCTTAAAATTGAGCTATAAAATTTTAAAATAAGTTGAAAAGAGACAAAGACAAAGGGCTCTATCTTGCACTAGGCGCAATTGACTTTGTACGCTGGCGCTTGTATAATTCCTATTTTGCATTCGGTGCACATTGGAATTTTCCCTCCACAGACGCACGTCCTTAAATTAGGGAATGACTTTTTGCTCCCGGGGGCGGTTCAGCGAAAAGAGGAGCCGTGTTCCGGCACATACATTCCCTGGTGCTATTTTGCCGTTTCAGAAAACACTTCCGCAACAGACCAGGAAAAACCTAGTCTAAAGTCAGTGGCGCTTATTCAGATGCTATTTTAAGGGCGCATGCTTGGCCATAATGTAGCAAAAATATCACCATGCATTCATGACCTCGTGATTCAGTGAGAGTGAGCCCAAAATATCGGAAAGTATGTCTTTGTGACATTTCTTTATTTACATTTTGTCAAGCAGAAAAATCAATAGCAAACTGTAAAAAAAAAAAAAATTAAAAAAATACAAGGAAAATGAAAAGTTGATTTAAACAGAAGTAATTCTTTTCCCCTCTGATAGGCATCCGCCGTAGCCGTGAGGGTTCGGGAGTGGCAATGTGCGATGTGCTTCTAGTGGAGCGGGTGGACAGAGATGGAGTGGGGGGAGGAGGAAGGCGCACAACAGGAGCAGGTGGTGCATTTGGAGGCCCACACTCCAAGGCGATGCGCCTCAGAGGCCGCGGTCCTCCGGTCTGAGAGACAATGCTGCCACAGCGTGTAGTGGGTCTGGATCCTCTGCACCTTGGTGTTTGCGCTGCTCCCTCCTCAGCTGGCCCGTGCGCACTGCTCCCGAGGCCAGGGTCTTCTTCCGGCGGAGCTGCGTTACATTGTTTTGATTTATTGTATGGCTGTGTTACATTTATTTCATGTCAATAATGATTAAAAAGTTATACGGCGAGTCCGATTTTTGCCCACAAACTTGGACTTCCCCCATCTTCTGACGTCGTTGTAGCGCTTGCGGCACTGGTGCGATGTCCTGGGGATGCCAGCCCTAGAAACAATTGTGGCAATTTCCTCCCACGCCTGTTTAACCAAAGCTAATTTGGGTGGGTTTCTCCCATCCCCATACAATGCCACTTCTCGGTCTTTTACGGCCCTGACGAGAACGTCGGTCTCCTCGGCTGTGAACCGCTCCTGCGAGCCTGGCAAATGCGCCGTTATAATAGCAATCCGCCATGAAACAAGCACGCCTGCTTTTAAAGGGAATGTGAGATGACGCTCTGATTAGTTTATTGCACATTACGCCCAAACCACACGTATGACTAATGCAGCTACTTCAGAACAACCCATATTAGATTTGCGCCGGGCGCAAGAGTCATTTATCCTGCTGGCATAATAGCAACAACGCCTGAGATCCGCCCACAAAGCCACTTGCGCTTTGCGCTTGATACTTGCGTTTCTGATTGTTAAGATAGAGCCCTAAATCTAAGAACTCCACTCTCAGATTGAGCGAAACTCTACATGACAGAGTCGGGGGGGATTGTGTTGTTTGGGGTCATTGTGGTGTTTTTAATAATTACCGACCCATATCAAACCTCCCTTTTTTAGCTAAGATTTTTGAAAAAGTTGTTTTTATTCAAGTCCATACTTTTATTAAAAACAAAGACATCTTCGAGACTCTTCAGTCCGGTTTTAGAGCCCAACATAGCACAGAGACTGCATTGGTCAAAGTAGTAAATGACCTAAGAACAAACACAAACACTTCATTCACACATTTCATCTCAAATCCATCTAATTCACTTTGCATCCTTTCAGTTCTGGTTCTCATTGACCTCAGTGCAGCCTTTGACACTGTCGACCACAAAATTCTCTCATATAGACTTGAACACTGGGTTGGTCTCTCAGGAATGGTCTTAAATTGGTTCAAATCATAACCTGTGGAGTCCCACAAAGCTCCATTCTAGGCCCAGTCCTTTTAAATCTTTACATGTTGCCACTCGGTGTTATCATTAGACAGCACAATGTTGAATTTCACAGCTGTGCAGATGACACTCAGTTACATGTTTCTGTATCCCCAGATGACTTTAGCCCACTGGATAGCTTAATAAACTGCTTACTTGACATAAATACATGGATGCCACAGAACTCCAGCTAACCGAAGACAAAACAGATGTCATAATATTTGGGGCAAAAGCCCAGAAGAAAGCAAATATCTGTACACTTTAAGTCACTAGGCCTTCACACCAAGAACCAGGAGAAAAACCTTGGTATCATCCTAGACTCTGATCTCAGATTTGACACACACATTAGAAATGTCACCAAATTATCTTTATATCATTTGAGAAACATTGCAAGGTCAGAGCATTTCTCTCACAGGCTGACACAGAAACACTGATGCATGCTTTTAAAACCTCTATGCTGTACTATTTTAATGCACTCTTGGCTGGTCTTCCTAAAAAAGCCATTGGCCGCCTACTACTAGTTCTACAACTAGATTTTTCTAAAGACATCTTTTTAGCCTGACTTTTACTTAGGGTGTTGTCATTTAGTTCTTATGTCCTGACTCTTAGCTTTATATATATTTATTTCTTACTTTATGCTTGTACTTAATTAATTATGTTATTTTTCATTTATCCACTAGCCTTTTGTTAATCACTTTTAAAGCTATTGTTATTTCTATGCCTTTGTATTTATTTATCTGTCTGCTTTTTATTGAAACACCCCATTGACTCATTGAATTATTGTTGTCTGTTTTATTTTATTGTTTTTAATTTTGCTCTGTGTAGCACTTTGGGCTGCACTCGTGTATGAAAGATGCTATAAAAATAAATAAAGTTGAAGTTGAAAGTTGAGAAGGAAGTGGGTGCATTTTTTATTTGTGTGATTTGTGTGAACCTCTGACCTGCTGATCAGATCAGGACCAGGAGAAGACACACAGGCACAAAGAAGATGGAGAGGGTGGATGGACCTTTGTTATGAAAAAGAACAAATAGAGAACATTTACCAGGTGTTTGAAACTAAAGGTTTCCAGACTTCAGGAATTTGCAGCAATGTTTATATAGTCTTGTGATAATATTCTATAGTTTTACTACTGTCAACAAATCTCATCTGCAGACCCAAACCAACAGTGAATGTATTGACTAACAACATGTGTCTCAGCCTGAAATATCTTCGTCCTCAGTGCCATAGAGCACCTTTGTTGTCTGAAAACTATTTAACACATCGGTAAGTCACAGTGATGCAGTGGGCTACAAGTTCCTTCATTACCATGAACACAAACAATGTGGTTTTAGACTCAGCAATATCATCATCCTGATGCCCCAAACACTCACTAGAGTACCAAATTATGGTTTCATCCACCGCTGGAAAAAGTCCCCAACAACTGTGCCATTTCTTCTTGTTAGAGTAATTTTTCCTAAAACCTTGACCAGCTGTTTAAAGAAATTACCAAGCCTCTCTCGAAATGAATTTACATATCCAGTAGAAGCCAGAGGGCTAGATTGCCACAGTGAAGTCTGAAATTGTATCCTGCTCTCCTCCTGTGCTACTTTAAAATACTTCAGAGGTGTGACAACATCATAAAAGTACCATTGTGTTGTACTTACATTACTCGCACTCATTACTCATTACTCATTACTCATGTATGTGTGTGTTTATGTGTTTGTATGTAATAGATAGGCCAAGGGGCTGATGGTAAAAGACTAGATCAATTACAGAGACAGAACAGCAGATGAAGAGACAGACCTGCTGACCTTTACCTTCCCTCTGTCTTCCACCCTCCTTCTATCTCATTTACTCCACTCGTCATCACTTTTATTACTCCTCTCCTCATTTTCTTTGTCTCACCTCCTCTTATCTTCTGTATCTTCCCTCCCCTCTTCCTCATCTCCTTGCCTGTCCCTCCTGAAGCATCCCCCTCCTCCTGTTATCATGGCTACCTTCTCTTCCTGCCCTCCTCTCCGCTTTATCCTCTTTTGTTTGTCTCATCTATTTCCTCATGCTCTTTCCCTCCATCCTTCTTCTTCTATCCTTTCCATCCGTACACCTCTTCTTGTTATGTCTCCTCTTATTTCCTCCTATGCCCTCTGTTTTCTACTCGTTGCCGTGGTGACACCTCATCCTGCCTGATTGCCATTGAGTCTCAATGAATATTTAAGTCCCACCATCCAGCGTCCCTCCATATCTTTTATCATTTATCTTTCCACTTGTCATCCTCTGCCTCCCCTTCCCTCCTTTCCTCTCTATTCTCTTCTTTGCTACTTTGTTCTCAATCAGCCTCTACATCTATTACTGTCCACCTCACTTCCCACTCTCT